>NDXB01021663.1:0-57499 GCA_002631895.1 Agapornis roseicollis | reverse complement strand
GGATGGATGGATGGATGGATGGATGGATGGATGGATGCTCACCCGTGCTCACAGGTGCAGGGCTGCCCGCACCCCGATGTGCGGGGCTGCAGACACCACCGGTGCCCGTGCCCGGTGCCGCAGGTGCGCCTCCCCTCCCGCCCCCCCCGCGCTCCCTCCCTCCCGCCCCGCCCCGCCCCGCCCCGCCGCCCGCCCGGCGCCCCGCGGGCTCGGTGACGGGCGGCGGGCGGCCCGGGCGGGCGGAGGAAAAGGAAACGGCCCCGGTGCTCCCCGCCCGCCGCCGCGCGTCGCCGCAGCTGGGGCGCGGCGGGAGCAGAGCTCGGGCGCGGGGCGCTCCGCACCGCTCCGCACGGACCTGCCCGCGGCCCCGGAGATGAGGAGAGTTTGCACGCTGCCCCTCTGGCTGTGGCTCGGCATTGTCTCGGAGGCAGGTGAGCGCCGCGGGGCTCTGCTGTGCCCGCACCCACCGGACCGGACCGGACCGGGGCTGCGGGCTGCCCGCTCTGCCGCCCGCCCCGCACCTGCGGGCGCACTGGAAGGGAGGGGACCCGGCGCTGCCTGTCGCGGCGCCCACATCGCGCACGGGGATGTGCCGGGATCCAGCGCTACGTGTCCCGGCGTCTCCCAGCCCCGACGGGGACCGGCGCCGCCCGCTTCGGGGTCCCCCAGGCCCGGCGGAGACGCGCGGGTGTTCCCGACGGCTGTGACCGCGTCCCCGCAGATACAGGACGGGACGGGACGGGACGGGAGGACGCTGCTGCCGTCCCTGCGGGTCGCGGGGTGACCGGCGGGGAGCACTCGCCGTGCCCGTGCCGCTCGCTGCGAGCAGGGGGAAGCCGCATGGGACGCCCGCAGGAGGGGATTCTCCGCGCCGGGCCGGGAGGGGAGGCTGGAGGCCGGCTCCATGCGCTGGGTGTTTGGTTTTCATGCGCGGGGTCATTAATCTGTGAGCGCCGGGCAGAGTGTTGGGGAGGAGGTGGTGTCCGTGCGGTGCCGTCCAGGCTGCCTCTACCAGTGGTCAGTGGCCACTCTGGTCCACCTGGGAGTCACCCAGAGCAGATCCTGGGGAAACGCTTTTCCTTCCCATAGCGCTTCTTGGGTAAAAGGCTGTTGGGCAGCGAGTCAAGCCCCCTGGCCACAGCTTGGGTCATGTGCATGTGGGACCGCGGCAGAGATGGGGCTGCAGTGCCTGTCCAGAGAGCAGAGACTGCGGGGCAGAGCAGAGCTGGGTGGGTGCTGCCAAGGCAGCAGAGCTGGGGCACCAGCCCCACCGGCCTCCCCTCGGGGAAGCTCCTGCTCACACAGGTAGAGCATTTGACGCCTGTGTCAGAGCAAGATGGAGACAAAGTTGGTGATGCTGGAAGCTTGTGATGGGGGGAGGTGAATTTGGGGAGCATAAATAGAATTCTCTGTAGCCTCAGCTCAGTGATTCACTGGTGGCATTTGCTGCCATCATTGAAGTGAGCTCACGGGAGGGCTGCAGGTCCAGCCGCAGAGATGCGGCACGGACAGCATCACCGGCAGCAGCACCATCAACCTGCTCTGCCCAAAATGCTGCTGATGGCTCTGGTGCCACCAGGCTGAAGGACCCACCGGGCTGCTGGATCTTGGGGAGCTCTGGGAGGCAGGGGCAGAAGGGACCTGCTGCTGGTGGCATCGTGGCAGGAGCTGCTGCTGCTCAAAGCTCTCCTGTTAGCAATTTGTGAAGCATCGCGTAGCTGCTCTCAGGTTCTTTCATCTCCCGGAGGTGCGGGGCTGGGTGCTGGGGGAGGCTCTGGCCAGCGCAGCTGCGTGATGTGTGGGGCCTCCTCAGCACAGAGCTTTGAAGCTCTCTGGCATTGCCTGATTAGTGCAGCGACAACGGGAGATGTGGAGCTGAACCAGGGGATCGTACCCTGGGGATTCGCTGCCTCTTCTGTTCTACCTGAGACCAATTTGTCAGTGCATAAAGGACACACAAATTCCTCGTTAGCTGTAATGTCAACTGGTGAAAATATTTGCTTGCCTTGGAAGCAGGGATGGGAGTGTGACTGTTCCACCTGGGAAGGGTGAAATACTCATCTCGGCATCACGGTAACTCTGTCCTGGCTCTTCATCCTGCTTGTTCCTCTACCCTGGTACCTGGTTAAATGAGCCAGGGCTAGGAGGGGATGCTATGTGTAAGAGACCACAGTCTCTCCCTACATCCCAGCTCCACAGTCCTTCGAGGATGGAGTGGAATTGGGAGCGTGTGCTCCCTGCAGAGCAGCACTGACCACCCCGTGGCCAAATAATCCCATGGTGGGCTCTGGCTTGCTCCTTTCAAGAGCATGTGCCCTTAGTGTGAGGGAAGGGCCTGTGCTTGTGTAGGACCTGAGCCGAATACATTGGCTGCTGCTGCCTGCCCTCCTTTAAGGTCACACAGACCTTCCCGACTGGGTGCTCCGACAGCCCCGCACTGACCCTGCCAGCAGCAACATTTTCCTTTGCAGCTGGGATTTGAAGCAGTTGCTTTATTGCAAGTAATAAATACAGCCCATTTCAGCAACACCCACCACGGGTGCACAGCAAACTGCGCTCTGGCTTAACCCAGTTCATTGTTAGTGATGAAGCAGAGCCAGGGCCTCCAAGGAGGAGGTGAGTAATGGAAGGGATGCAGCCCTTTGTCCCCGGGGAGGGGGCAACCATGGCCCTTGTCCCCCCGCTGTCTGTTTAGGAATGGTTCTGGATGAATGGGCTGCAACTACTGCCCTGGGATGCGGCCGGGGCACAGAGCCCCGCGGCTCACTGCCTGCACAAACAGTCTGCTGCTGAGCTCAGTTTGACGTCAGGTTGGGGTGACACTCCCCCAGCAGCACCGTGTCCCCAGCCAACGCAGGCAGGGTGGGAAGGGGCTTCCTCCAGCATATCCCACCTCACTTCACTGCCCCTCTCCCATGGGCCCGCTCCACACGGGATCGCAGTCCCTGGGGTGTCTGTTGGCCCCACATTGATGTGGGGTTTTCCAGGGCTGGCGTGGGAAAAGCAGGTGCTCCCAGCCGGCAGGGAGGGAACAGGCTGTTCCCAGTGTCCCAGGGCAGTTCCTGGGGAGGGAAAGGGAGAGCAGGATCCCACGGGAACGGCAGCATGGCCAGGCAGCACTTTCCCAATGATGCACAGGGCATCCGCAGTGCTCAGGAGGTTGCTTTGTAGAGCAGGAGGGGGCTTTTGATGGGTGCCCATGTCTGCCCGTCTCTCAGCAGCTTTGAGAAGCAATGTGAGCCCTGGAGATAGCACCCATCTCACCCACCTTCCCCCCAACCACTCGAGCTGGTCCAGCACAGGCATCTCCAAATGAACATGGTGTCTTTGTGTTCAGCATGCTGGCCTGAAGCAGCCCCAAGCAATGGGGACAAGCTGGGACTGCTCCCCTCACCCCTGTTTTGGGAGGCTGTATATTTAAACCCATTGGCGGGGAGAAGCTGCAATAAGGCTGAAGTACTGGGGAGCCGGGGGGGGTCCTGTAGGTGCAGGGAGCAGCAGAAAGCCCTGCGATAGCTGGACCCTGCTGTGCTGCCCATGGAGGGTGGGGAGCTGGAGCGGAGCTGTAGTGGTTGTGGTGGTTTCCGTGTGAGGAATGACGAAACGTCACAGGGCTCTTCCGCAGGGAAAGACAGGCCGGGGCATTGCAACACAGGGCTGCACAATCACTGCTCGCCTGGAAAAGGCTGTTCCTGGTGTGTCCCTGTGCTGGGAGGATGCGGAGCACGGCGGCTTGTTGTGGAGCTTGTCGCCAAGGGGCCTTGTGCGTGTCAGGTGTTTGCCTGGATTCATGCATGGAAAATACGTGGTTTTGCCAGGAAAAAGCCCACAGGTGGTTGGTTAAAGCTCAAAGCCCCCTTTTCCACCCAGGCTGTGAGCCAGAGGCACCAGTGCTATGCTTCACCTTGACTTGCCCCTGGGAGGTTCCTCCTGCAGATCTCCACCAGGGCCAGGGGCAGCAGGGAGCAAGGCACAGGGTCCCAGAGGGTCCCACACCAGCCAAGTGCTATGGGGAGACTGCAGCTGCCCAGTGCATCCCAGCGTCTGCTGGGGTGGCCAGAGCTGGAATTGTCTTGTGTCCTTCATTAGGAAAAGAAATACCGCTGCAGCTGCACTGGCATCTAGTGCCTGGTTAAATTAATTCCACGGGTTTTATTGCCTCTGGCTGTCCCAGATCTTTGTTTCTTGTTTCACGTTGTTAAAAGAGAGGGTTAGAGAGATCCCAGGGGGGCTTTTTTCTCTCCGGCCAAGCTGTTTTTGGTACACGGTATTATTGCCCATCTGCGGTGCCTCATTGTTAACCCAGAATAGTGGAAGCGGAGATGGCCTGCGGTCAAGTGGGCAAGGAGGCACGAGCTGCGGGCAAATCACCGCATCTCTAGGTGCAAGTTCAACAGGAGGAGGGTGAAAACCTGGCCCCGTGGCAGCCGGTGCTGAAACTCCCACTGAGTTTTATAAGCTGAGGCTATTAAGCAGGGAGTCTCTCCTGGAGTCATTTCCCTGCTGAGGTAGCAGAAACAGGTCTGAGCCAGTGACTTGTATTTCACCTTACAACTGCTCCCATGTGTGAGTTGTTTTTCTTGCTGCATTTCTGCCCCCTCCTTCCAGGGCGAGGATCTCCAGGGCAGGTTTTGCAGGCCAAGCCTGGAGGTGCCATGGGATGGATGTCACGTGCTAATGAGGGAGGATTGGTTTAGGGGGTCAGGAAAAGGCTCTAAAGTGGAGGGACACAGAGAACACAACACCACAGGTGATAGGGAAAGGCAAGTGCTGTGATCTCCCTGACTGTGAGCACTGCTGCTGCTCCCCTGCTCTGCTTCTGTGCAGTGAAAGGCATCAGGGACCCCAGGGCTGTCCCCAGTTAGGACCATGAGAAAGGGCTCAGTGGATTGCAGATTGTCCTGGTCCCTCTTACTGATGGGCAGAGCCCTGGGTGAGCGGAGAGGAAGATGAGATGTGATTTTACCTGTCTGCAGCAATCAGGACAGAGTTGGTTACAAGACCTGGTAGAGCCCGGAAAACCCCAGTTTAGTTGCAGAGGGATAGGCAAGAGAATAAGCTCAGCCCCACTTCTGATCTCAGTGCATGCATAGAGGAAAGTGATCTGAATAGCTCAATAACGCTTTTGGGACCACTGGTGCCATGCAAGGCGTAGCCACCCACCTGTGTGCAGACACTGGAGGGGTTAAGCCTTCTCCTGGCTATAGCTCCAGTTGGAAAATGCTAGCCAGTGTGCCGAGTCCACCCACCTTGATCTGCAGTATGAGCGCTGGTGATGCAGCACCCATGCAGCATCCCATCCCAGCACCCATACAGCATCCCACCATCGCCACACTGCACAGCATGGTGAGGCCACCCATCCGGGCAGGATCCAAGGGCCAGGGCATTCCCCTGGGAAGGGTTAATCCAAGAGGAGTGGTGCCGATGCCAGGCTGGGTGTCCAGGTTCTCCCTTGGCGGAGGTCAGTGGTGGTTCATGGGAAAGGAAAAATTGGCAGCTGGGCCGGATATCCCTGCATTTCCCCTCTTCCTGCAGCCGCCTGAACGACGTTCCTTATTTAGCTTTCCTGACGGACAGGAGGAATCTGATGGCGGAAACTGTCACTGCCTGATAACAGCTCAGGGACCCCTTTATGATGGGCAGCACGGCAGGGAACAGGGCAGCGTTGCTCCTCACTGGAGGGGAGAAGCTGGGTAGCTGGGGCTGCCCTCTGCTCTGGCGTATTGGGGGTGTCTGTGGGTAGGGAGGGAAGGGCACTCACAGCCCTTCCCTCTGTGCTGGTTTGCGTATGGACCCCCTCAGTGCTATTTAAAAGACTCTCAAGGCCAAGAAGTGATGGTGAATATAGATCACATTGGTACTTCTTCTTTTTGGTGAGGCATCTGAGCTGGTGAAAGGGCCATGGATGGGAAGAGGGGAGGCATGGAGCAAAGCCACCCTGCTGATGTCTGGGACCAGGTGAGGTTTTCTTTCCATTCACTGACAATGAGGATGTGAAGGGCAGCCAAGGCTGGGTTGCTTCAGTGGGAGCTGGGAATGATGACCAACGCCAGGAGTACATCAGTACTAGGACTGGCTCCCATACAAGAGTGCTCGGCCTGGGTAGATAAACACTGCAAAGATGTTCCTGCATGTTTTATTGTCCCCAGCTTTCTCTCCACAGAAGCTGGCATCTTGTTAGTGTCTGAGCCATTCTCTGCTCTGTGCCTGTGGTGACCAGCCTCAAAAACCACAAAAGGTCCTGAAATACAGCCCGTATTTCAATGTATCCATTGATTTCTATCTTGTATCTGTAGAGGCCACCAGGCTGCTCCCATACCAAGAGCATTGTTTCCATGGCAATTAATGTGTTTAAAAAGGGCAGAATGTACAGCAAGACTGTACTTTTTAAAGAGCAAGCCCTGAGCAAGCAGCTCTTGCTGCCAAACTGGACCTTGGACTCTCAGCCCATGCAATGCGCAGGTTGGCATCGCTTGGGATGCAGGGTATGGTGGCACAGGGCTCACACAGACCTGTGAGGCTGCAGCTTGGAGCCCTGAGGTCACCAGCTCACTGCTGTTCAGACAGTGTTGTGTTCCCTTGGATGCTCCCAGGTTTGTGTCTGATCGTTTTCAGTTTTAGCTGAGCGTCTTCCTTCAAGACCTCAGTTCTCAGCAGGAACTCACAGGAGCATTTTCTGTGCTCTCTGAGCAATCCATGATATGACCAGGTCACCTGCCTGAGCATCCATGAGTTGCAGGATTGAGGTTTAGGTCCTCAAGACTATGCTGGTACCTCAGGACTGAATGCTTCTCATTTCAGCCAAGTTCAAATTCCTTTTGTTTGCTTTCCATCATCAAGCAGCAGAGGAGATGTACGTGGAGGGAACTGCTCTATCAGTCCATTTGTGGTTATTTGTTGCTCTGTCATGCCACAGGTGTGAGCAAGGCTGGTAGACATGGGAAGGAAACAGGAGCTCCTGCCTCCTGCCCCAAGCCCTGGTGCACATTTCAGATGTGCTGGGGATGAGGTGGGTACCCACAGGGGATAACAGGGCCTTGCATCCTCTTGGCTATTCTGGGGCAGAGAAAGCAGCAAGATTCATACTGCCAGTTGTTTAAAATTATATTTATTTCTTATGGCATCACTTCCTAGCATGATGCATAGTTGCCATTGCAGCAAGATGAGTTAACTTCCTGATATACCTTCCTGGGCAGCAGTCATCTCACCCAATTCCATCACATAAAACTTCAGTGTACAGCCTCACGCACTTGCTCTACAATCAGTGTGAGAGAGAAAAGCTCTTTTAGAGGCACCCCATCCCATCCTTAAAGAGGTGTTGAAGAAATTGCTTTGGGGAGGAGCTAGCTGAGACTGCTCCCAGCCTGTATGGTGTCCACACATCAGCGTGTCCCCAGGACCAGCACTGTGCCTCTACCAGGTTGTGTATCGCCCCATGATCCATCCTCTTCCTCACTGACTGCCCTGGCTCTCTCCACCGCAGCTTGCGGCTCCACGAGGGGACAGGCATGGACTGGTGGAGGGTAAAATGAAGGAGCAGCATCATCCAAAACAACCTCTGGAGATGCGGCCAGGAGGAGGCTGGGAGGTAGCGGGATCATGTGGAGTGAGCAGGAGACAAAGGAAGGAAGTTTTTATTACTGGGCCAAATCCTGAAGTCCTTCAGTTGTATTTAGGCCAATGCTTCAATGACTGCAGTGGAGACTGGACTGCGTAAAGAGAGAAGAAAGGGCTTCAGGATCTGGCCCCTGGGTAATTATGTCACATGGGAAGCTTATAAGGAATCTTGAAGCTCAGGATGGCTTTGCTGAGCAGCCAGTGCTAGCAGTGCCCATGGCAGCCGGGCTCCTGCCTGGGTCACTGTCCCCTGCCCCTCTGGGGACACGAAGCACCCATCCTCTGGTGGGTTCACATTTCAGCTGCTGGCAGGGCTTCGTGGGGGTCGGCAGATCCTATGGAGCCAAGTGGGATGGTGGCTCCACAGGTTTGGGATGGTCTGTCTGCACATTCAGGAGGCCCAGGGAGCGTGTTTGCATCCTCCAGCAGCTTCCTGAGATTTGGAGCACTTGGGCCCTCCATGCAGCAGGGGAGTCTGTTAAAGGTCTATCAGTTTCATGTGATCTTCCCTAAAAGAAACTGCAGAAAGCTGTGTAGCAGAGCCTGGAAAACCCTCCATCTGTTTCCCTGCGTGCGGAAGGTTCTGTGTTTGCAGACACACTCACCTGTGCTGACAGTGGGGTTCAGCTCTGGGCTTGGCTCTCCATTGTGACTTCTTTTCCCCATTTCTGAAATGCTGGCATCTGCTGAGATGGATGTTAGATATGGTGACCTGAAAGATTAAATACTGGCAGAAGTGAGGGTCAAGTCAGCAGTTTCCATGGATGACAGTAAATCTTGACATTTATTAAGGCAAGAAGGTTGGGCATGAGTTGTGGTTTATACTCAGATTTGGAAGTGCCAGCTCAGAGCAATGGCAGCAGCAAAACTGCATCTAGGAGAGGTGACGGCATCCAGCACCCACAGAAATCCATCACTTATGTGTTGGGTTATCCTAGCCTGAGCAGAGTCCCCAGTGAGGTGTAATCTCGATTAAGTGGCCATCATCCCTTCACCCCGCTGCAGTGCTTGGCCCTTGGGAAGCAAAGGGCAGAAGTTTAATGGTGTGTCCCAAAAGCATGGTGGATGGCTGCAATGTGGGATGCTCCCTTGGGTGATGCATTCACACTGAGAAAATCCCAGTGCTGCTGGGCAGGCAGTGCATGGTCCTTGTGCTGGGATGAAGCATGGGGAAACCCTTTGACTTGCCTGCAAATGGGGCTACCTAGCGATGCCTTTGTAAAGCAATTCAACTGATGTTGCATGCATCTGGGCCTGATGGCTCCTCATTTGGTCTGTTGGCTGGTGCCAGGCTATCAGACTTGGCAGGTCCTGGGCTGCTGTCTCTAAGTGCTGGTGCTGGGATGGGATCTTCATCTCCTCTCTGCGCCATGATGGCTCAGTGTGCAGGTGAAAGGGAGCCACAGCATGCCCCACACCACCCTGTTCTGGGCAAACAGGCTCAGACACAATATATGTCCTGTTGGGTGACAGCATCCACCATGTTTGCTTGCTCGCATGCTACAAGGACTAATGGAGGCAACCAGAAGGCATGGGTGGGAGTTTGGTGTCCTCAGTTTGCACCCATGAGGATGGGCAAACCTCCTGTGTTGTAGGAGGCAGGAACTTTTCCAGTGACATCAGTGACACCAGAACTGCACCCAGCTCAAGGTAGGATGCTGCTGCCGTGGTGCCTGTATTGCCCAACATTGCCCCTCCACAATGCTTGGCATTTCACAATATTTATGGCTGCTCCTCACCCTTGGCTGCTTAGACAAATAAAGCCTAATGCATCCTGAGGCACTTAATCCCTGGCTCTCCAGCCTCCCAGCAATAACAAGGCCTGGGTGGCATTTCAAAGAATGCTCTGGGGAAAAGGGGGAGAGCTGGGGTCTATTTTTTATATGGCAGTGGAAATACAAGCCTGCATTCACTGAAGATAAGGAGCACTGGCCAGGCTGAGCTCCCACTCTGAGGTTATAGTGGTGATGGAAGGCAGGAGACTCCGCACAGCTCTGGCCCCACAGTAACCTTTGACAGAAGAAAAACACTTCTTAATACAATAGTAGATGTAAAAAAGAAGATAAATAAACAGGGCCCCATGTGAACTTAGGAAACCCGTGCTGGAGTGAGGAGAGATGCACTGCTGAAATGGCCTGAACAGCACCTGGAAAGGCTCTGGCACCCAGACCCACACTGCTGGGAACGGGAAAGAGCCCGTGTGTGTCCTCGGCCTCTTTGTCCAGTGTGGTGCCAAAACAACCCCGCTGCCAAACAGCTTCTCCTGCCTGTGTGGTCCAAGCCAGTGTCTTCCCTTGGTTCACACCTTGGCTTTCCCAAGGAAGGCCTTCCCCAGCTTCACCCCACGGCTCTGAGCACAGAGTACCTTGTGCTGACCAAATAGGGACAGCCAAGGAAGTGGTGTGTTGTCTCTTTAGCACGATTTCCCTCTTAGTGCTTGTGCTCCTTTGGTGGAAGTTATTAGCATGTGTAAACGCTTCCTTCCCATTGCGTCCGCTTGCTTGCGTGCTCTCCCCACTGAGCTGCGTGGCAAGGGAAGCACCTTTGAAAGGGAAAACAACAGTCAGGTTCTGATCTTGTCAACTATTTTTAAAGGGCAGCATACCGTGTTTTAGCTAAACTGGCCTCCAAATAGCACCCGAGTCCAACGCTGCCATTTAGGCTGGGTGTTTCATCGTAGGAACTGTGCTGTGATAGTGTGACATTTCCAACTCAGCCTTTCTTGGAAGGGAATTAAATGAGTTTCATAGCTGCGTGAGGGGTGTTATGTGGAGGTGGAGAGAGAAATCTGTGCAGATGTTAAACAGCCAGCTAATCTCAAGTGACGCGAATGCCCTGATACACTTTGGCTCTCGGAGATGATGATTACCATCTCCTGCTGCAGCGGGTCCTGGCTTGTGGTCACAGCTCTGTGCCAAGAGAAATGGAGAGCATGTGCATTGAACTTGCCATCACTGCCCTGGACAGCCCTCTGGGGCTGGCTTTCCTCCCAGTGCTCCAGGTCTCTCCATCTTCAAGTCTTTTTGCCCATTAGGAAGCAGATATAATCACTGATCTGGGAATGAGGAGCAACCAGCAAAGCTCAGTGTGGGGGGAGAGCTTTGCTACGCTCTCTGGAGTCCTCCCCTCTTGAGGACCCTGTAGAGAGCACAGTAAGATCTGTATTAACACATTAGGGGAGGCTCTGGGTTTGGCCAGCTTTCAAGCATGGCACGGAGCCGAGCTGTGCAGTGTCTTCCAGGAGCACCCAAATTTCTTATCCGCTGTGTTGCTGTAGGTGCGTTTACCCCAGGGAATTGCATCTGTCCTGCCTGCGTGGGTGCTAGGAGGGCTCTGCAGCCCTCTCTGCTTGAGCGGGCCTGACCTTGTACCTGAGGCTTCCTTCCTCTGCTGCTACCTCTGCTGACTGATTCTGCTTTGAAGAGCGTGTGCCTGTGATCTTCCTGCCTCTCCTCGTGCCCACCCCGACGGCGGCAGCAGAAGGGGTCGTGCAGACGCGCACGTGCGGGTGTGCACGCGGGAAGCCGTGCCGGGGAAGGGGGGGTTCGTGCTCTCCTGCGCCCCGTGCTCGTGCCTGTGACCACTCTTCCCTTTGCTTTTTTGTTGTTATTATTAGTTTCAGATTGCACTCGATGCTTGAAAACCCCGCTTTGATAATCAGGAAGTTTAAATTCTTCCTGCACTTTGCCTGTACTTCCTATTTTCTGGATCCATCCACATCTCATGTAGCTTTTTCGTGTTGCATTGGCTCAGGCGTAAATCCATTTTCTTCATTCCTTCCTATCCTTCATTAGAAGAAATCAGGATTCCTCCTTTCTTGTTTGAGTATCTTCTTTTTTCCAAGCCAAAGCAGCCCAGTTCCAGCTGCCCTACCCTCTGTGGCTCAGGCGGGGATGGAGGTACTAAGAAGCTGCATGAGGAGCTTGCAGGAAGTCAGGAGCAGATGGGGGATTGAATCCAGGTTTTCCAAGGCCAAGATAATCATCTAATTGCAAAACTGTTGTTCCCCACTTACCCTGTTCATCAGCTTCCCTGGCACTCAGCAGCAGGAGATCAACTTGAGGATGGGTTGTGCTGCAGAGGACAGGCACTGCCAGCTCCAGGGCAGCTGCTTGGTTTGAGGGCTCTGAGTTGATTTCAATTCACAGCAAAGTAGCAAACATCTGGATGCAAACTCCAGGGACATGGAGATGGAGGAGCAGGTCTTTTCCACTTGGCATGGTGCCTCCCAATCCAGCTGCGTGGCTTGCAGACCCCTGTAAAAGCCCAGCATGGCCAGGCTGGCTGCAGCAGGAGGCAGGCAGGGTCTGCAGGGCTGCTCATGATGGGGACAACTGCCCTGAGTGGGGTACGGGGGTTTCCTCAGTGTTCTGCTCATCTGTCCCTAAGCCAGCAGTCTTGGGAAGGGCTAAACTTCAAAGGCCAGGCATTAAGCCCACACACATCAAGGTAAAAACAATCCTGAGACTTGCTTTTCTCTTTCCAAGTGCTGCTGCCCTTTTCTCTCTGTGCTCATTGCCCACCCTCGGGCTCTGTCTGACTTCCCAGCCAGCTGCTGCTGCTTCGTCTCCCAGTGAGAGTTGGATGCTGAAGCCTCACTTAGCTTGAACTCCATCTTCCCTCAATGCACATCCGTGGCTTGCTTTGACAGGAATTCCACCTGAGCCTCTGGGAACTGGCGGTGGGGATGTAGTTACTGATGCCCAAAGTGAGGGTCTCCTCTCTGCTGCTGCCCAGGCTTTTCCCTTCTTCTCCCCCAAGTACTAGAGCTGGTCCTGCCCCTGCATGAGCAGATGGGGCTCTAGCAAAGGGGATGATGACCTGTCATGTGCAGGGGAATCCTGCTCTGATGCACCCACTCTGCTTTGGTAGTGGGCAATTTAGAGGCTCCTAGACATGGATGTCTCACCTCGGTCAGTGTGTGTAGGAGCTGGTGGTGACTTGTCCTCTGGGAGCAAATTCCTCTCTTTGGGAATCTCTCCGTGAGCCTCCCACAGTGGCAAGATCCACAGTTTAGCTGAGTTGCATGAGAAGGTGCTTTCTCATCTGCCTTGTAAATTCATCAGGTACAGCTGAGAAGCAGTTGATGGTCATTTTCTTTAGTTGTTTTCCCTTTGTCACTATATAAGGTTTATCCTTTCTTCTCAGTGGCCAAAGATCAGTGTCCCATGGGTTTGTACTACTGCTGCCAGAGGTATTTCAGCCCAAATACCCCCTGGAGTTACACTTGGGTATAAAACACAGGGTAGAATTCAACTTTGAACCCTGCAATGGTCAGGCAACCCTTGAGCAGTCCCAAACAGTTTAACTGGAGGTAGCAGGAGTACAAGACCCCAGTGCCCACGGGGGGTACGTCCCCAGCCCATCATCCTGACCATCCATTTTGCTGGCAGTGCCTGCCTTCCAGGTAACAGATATGGCCCAATGCTCCTTTCACACAGGCTGTGGACCATCTATTGCCTCCCTTCAGGTCAGAGACATAATGAAGGGTGTTAATTTCTGTCACCAGTCCCCTAAAGCCATCTGATCCCTCTGCTCTTTCTACTCCAGGTTAATCACGTCCTGCAGGGGCAGAGAATGTGAGCAGGGTGAGATTTTCAAAGAAGTAAATGGAAACAAGAGGAGAAGCAAGCGGGCAGCACTGAAGATGGAGATGGGGGAGGATAATTTTAATTGAGTTGTGTGAGGTTTAGCCATGCGGTTAATAGGGGCCACTGGAAGAGGGGTGGCTGTGTATGCTAAGCAGGACAGCTCATCTTGGGCTCCTGGCAGTGGCATTTTGGGAGGTCTGAGGATTTCTACCCCTTGAGGAGTGAATCCTGTGGACAGAATAGGTTCTGTTCCTGCCTGAAGGCACTGGGCTCCTGCTCCCCTCCCAACGCATCCCGCTGAGCCGGAGCTGCCCTCCGAAATGTCAGGGAGAGGAAGCAATCCTTGGCTTGTTAGTTTCTACAAGGAAATAAAACGCACAGATGGCTCGAGCATCCTCTATCTCAAAGGCAGGAAAAGGATTCTCCGGGCAGGAGCAGGCAGCCAACAAACCCGGAGCGATTCAGGGAATGGAGCACCGAACAAAGCGGTGTCTGGCCAGCAGCAGAAAGGGTGGGCCGAGGGGAAACGAGCTCTCTGATGTGCGGGAGCATCCCTCACCCGAGCAGAGCAGCAAACAGCCGGCTCCCCTGGGGCCCGGGCAGGCTGCTGACAGCAGAGATCCTGGAGGAGGTCTGCAGGGTGGCCCCGGCTGACCCGCTGCCCCAGGCCGGACATGTGGCTACCTGACAGAGGCTAACTTTGGCTCAGGACGTAGCCTCTTGGGGAGGATGGAGTAGGGAGTGAGCGCGGGGGGGTGTCAGGGAGAGGAAAGACGGCAGGAGACAGAAACGCAAACATGGGCTGACAGCATGGGGCAGGGGGAGGGAAGGAGGAAAAAGCAGGGTAAACCTGGCAGGATGGAGCAGGAAACCAGGCTGGAGTGAGGCAGGGCGATGGTGAGATAGTGCTTCCTGCGGGGGGAGAAAGGCAGACAGATAAACACACTCACAGACAGCGCTCCTTGACCCCTCGTTAGGATGCTTTGGGATGACGGCACCACGGTGGCTGTGCCCATGCAGACCAGAGTCCCTAAAGCAGGTGGCAGCATGGTCGGGCATCAGGTATAGGTGTGCTCTGCTGCCTCAGGGCAGCTCATTTGTGACATACCTCGCTTTAAATCCCTGCCTAGAGGCACCAAGGGACCAGGACTGAAGGGTGCAAGGGTAACTTTGCTCCTTCAGGACAGCCCAGCTCTCTTGAAAGCATATTCTGCTTTCAAGTTCTTGTGTTTCTGTCTGCTGATGAGATTGCCAGCTCGGAAAGTCCAAGAGCTCCTGCCTCCATACACCAACTTACCCAGAGATGTCCTGGGGCAAATTAATGTCTTGTTATGCCTTTGGTGCTGGACAGGAGGGATCAGACACCCAGTAACAATGATCAACTCTCTGTTTGTGAGAGTTGGTTGAGTTCTTGTCATTATTAGTGCCTTGTATCCCTTGAAAAATGACAGCTTGCTCTGGTTGAAGCAAAGGAACACCTGATGATTTGGGAATATCCTCACACAACAGTGAGGACACAGCTCCACCACACTTCTGATTTGGAGCAGTTCTGGGCTTTGAGGTCCATAGATGAAAATCTCTGGACAAGAGGAGTGTTGCCTCACCATTAGCATCTCCCACCCTGAGAAGGGGAAAGGCTTTGCTCTGGGTCTGAATGGGCTCTTTGTGCCTGGGGGTCATTTGTGCAGCTGGGACAGCAATCAGTGATGCTGCAGTAGCACAACACAGGGTGCAGAGAGTCTGATGCTGCACAGAGGAGCACAGCCCCTGTGTTTAGCCCCTTCTGGGACAGGTCTGAAGTGATAGTCAACCCTGAGTTGCAGAAAAAGAGCATCTTTCATGAATGCCGTAACAGAAGGGACCTGCTTCCTTTGCCCTTGTGCGAATGCATCATTTTGGGAAGACTTCCAGCTTTCTACCATTAGAGGGTTGATTTATTCATTGGTTACACCTCAGCCGGTTCCCATCTTGCCCACAGAGCCCTTTAGCATGCCACCTCTCTGTTTTTCCCCCAGCCTCACCATGAGCGTGGGTATCTCCTGGGCAGAACCTGCTCCATTGGAGTGAATTCCCACCATGGTTTGGAACTCACCCTTCCCGCTGTGAGGCTGGAGAGAAAACACCTGGTATTTCACCCCCACGTTTGCTGAAGCCTGCCATTCATTTCTCAGCCTCGTGTGATATCTCACCTCTCTGCAAAACAAGCCTTCCTCCGTGCTGGCACCGGGAGGAGGAAGAGGAGGAGCTGACAGCCCTACGTCCAAATTCCCACTGCTGCCCTGCCAGCTGCCTGCTCCTCGCATGAGGTGACACTCACGCTTTGCCACTCCAGCCCACAGCTGGATGCTTGCCCTGTGCATGAGAAGGAGTCACTCCCTGAGGGAACTTCACAGCCCTGTAGGTGGGAAGTTGGCCCGGCTCTGCCTCCAGCATGTGGGCTTCCATGTGTCTGTGGGCAGCTGCAGGTCCTCCAGCACCAGGGCCCTCGGTTACACCAGCACAGGACAGGAGGGGAAGAAGTAGCTGGAGCCGACGGGGAAGCTGGCTGGGGCTAGTTCCTGCAGGGCAATGATGCACCTGCAGTTTAGCCGGTAAAAGCTGCAGTTTGGACTATCCCAAGGACTGGACAAGCCCGCAAAGCTGGAGGAGAGGTCTGCAGAAAGGGCAGAGAAAAGTTTCTCCTCCCTGTCTCCCATTACCCCCTATTGCTGCTGTTCTGCATCAGAAAGGGTCATTCGGTCCCCATTTCACCAATTGACAGTGAGGCACTAGGATTTTATTGCTGGCTGTCCGGGAGCAGTCTGTGCTCACGTAGTAGCTATGGTGCATGATTGCAGGTCTGAGTGCATGCCTTGCCCAGCTTGCAAGGGAAGGACCCCACCGCTGGCTTTGCAGCCTGCAGCCAAAGGTTTGGGCTGGGGGTAAAACCCAAGTGGAACAGGAGATGCTTTGCAAGATGGGCCACAATGGGCTACAAGGTAGTGCTGGGCCCTAAGCAATCCCAGGGCTTTTGAAGTGCTGTTGAGCTCTTGCCAGGAACGGGTCAGAGGAGCTGCCTAAATCAAGTGAGTCAGAACAGGCTCATCCATGGGCTTTGCATTGCACACTGGGGATGTGGGTAAATTCAGGGGCTCCATCCTGGATCCTCACTCTGGGGATTCAATTACCTACCACAAACCTGCCAGAAATCCCTTTTGTAGAAAACGTCCTGGAATCTCAAGTTCCTGCCTTGCTTTGTCAGGATGCTCATTGACTGGGAATTCTGCCTGGGTGCCACAAAGTAGGGATGGGGTAGCAGAGTCAGGAAAGCTTTGTTATAGGAAGACACCTTTTTGCCCCTTCCAGCCTATCTTTTGCCCCAGTACAGCCCTGGGGCAGCCGGGCAGGGTTCTGTGCATGCGAGGTGCAGGGAGGCAAGCGGGACCCCACAGACTGTGGTGGCAGTACGTGTGGTGGCACGGCAGGAGGGTGAGCCATGCCGGTTAGCTGGGGACACGCGGCGGCTGCAGCCAGAGCGATGCGGCCCAGCACCGGGGAAGGAAGTCAGCGAGAGGGGCAGAGTGTGAACAAAACCCTGTCCGGAACGGCGCCCGTTAATCAGTCAGCGGGGCCGACTCAGCAGAGAGGGAGGGAAGGGGAAGCGGAGAGGGGCTGAGGTTGGTGTGCGGGGGCTCGGAGTAAGGATCCGGTGCAGGGCTTCCTGCGGGTGGAAGCAGACGGAGAGTGAGAGCCATGTTGTGCCATGCTACGCTTGCACCTTCACCCAGGCACAGCCCTCGCATGGGTTTCCAAACCCATTGCTCACCGCAGCCGTGCTGCCTCTGACATAATAAATGCTTTGCTGTGATTTAACCATCTGCAGCCATTGCAAGGGAAACCAGCCCCATGGGCCTGAAGAGGTGAGGTCAGGCACAAGGCTGGAGCCTGCAGGCTACTGGGTCTATGCAAGATGCCCCAGGGTGGATAGTGCTTTCTAGGGTGAGCATTGGCTTCCCCAGCAGGCAGGGAGAGCCCTGGGATGCAGGATCCCAGCCCTGCTGCTGTGCTGGGAGCTGCAGTGATTTCAGGGTGCAGAAAGAGGCAGAGGGGGATGGAGGAAATGGAACCAGCAGATATAAAGAGAAAGCCCTGGGTGCGACCTGGCCCCTTTCAGAGCCGAGCTCCAAGACATCAAGGCTAGGAAAAGCACTGGGAAATGCTCTCCTCTGAAAATAGACAAGGTGTGAGTGGCTGTGGGATCCTGCTTCCTCTCGCCGCATCCCATCAATCCCCTTCTGTTTATTTTAATATCCCACTGCCAACTTGCTTGGAAACCATCTTTTAAAAACAAAGCTCGCTGGGGCTGCCACATGCCTTTTTAATTACACTAATGCTCTCCCTGTGCAAGGGCACGATTTGGTGTGTATGAGAGAGCAGGATCTGCTCAGAGTGCCGAGCAGATAAAGCATCACCAAGGTTGGAGGTGGGGAAGGAGAGACTCGGAGGAGAGGAGGCGCTCCATGCTCTGGAGACATCTCCCTCGCACCCTGGGATTTGCTGGAGACACAAACCATCTGTATGTCAGTTAGCAGAGATTTAATGGCCAAACTCGGCACCAAGTTCAGTGCTGGGGAGAGTCAGAGAGCCATAGCAGGACACACACTCCCCTGGGGATGGGAAGGACAGGGGCAGCAAGGGGTGGATCCATTTGGCAAGCACAGAGAAGGATGAAGAACCTGGGAGGCGGATAAAGCTGATGGCCTTGAAGATGCTTCTGCAGGCTGGGAATGGCTCTTTGCATCCCTTTGCCTGTTTTGGGTACCATAAGTGCCTGCGGACATCAGCATCCTGAGATGAGTGTGGGGTGTCAGGGTGAGCAGTGGGTCCCCAGCATGATCCAGTGCCTGATGCAGGGAGTCTCTGAAGCTGCTGGCAGTCTGGGGCTGGTGAGGAGGCTGGACAGCCACAGGAGCCATCCCATCCATGCACTACAGTGCTTTCAGAGGGAGCAGTGGTTCCTTTTCCTGTTGTACTCGCGGAGGGCCATGGACAGGATGCATCTGCAGGAATCCCACAGCCTCAACCTGCACAGATCGTACTTTTCCTTTCTTCCCCTCCACCCCCTGGTGTTGTTTGCTAACAGGTCACCGTGCAGCACGTGAAGGGAGGCAGGGGGTTATTTCTGCAGCCATCCTGCTCCCTCTGAGCTCAGCAGTGGGGCAGATGCAGCGCTCAGCATCATCCAAGAGGCTCCTGTCACATTGGACCGCTTATTTAATGGTTCAGGCAAGGGGGATCACTCTGGTTTTAAGATTCAGTTTGGCTCCAGTCACAGCCAGCCCCAGATATTGCTGCACCAGGGTTTTGGGGTTTGCTTTCTTCTTGCTGCCCCAGTGCTCTGATGGGATGAGAGGGTCTGTTGTCCCAGCCAGCCCCATGGCAAGCCATAGCCTTTGCATTTTGGGCTGAGCACCATGGAGGCGCAGGCGTTGCTGCTTGCTGGGGAGATGGACTGGCAGGCTGTGGCCATCTGGAGAGCAGTGTTTGCACTGGGATAAGCATGTCCAGCGTTAATAGGAAATGCAGCTTAGCGGTCAGATTCCTTTCCCCCCACCCCCTTTTTTTAATAAACCTCGTTACATTTTGAAGGGATTTCACCAAAAATGCGGTCATTTATTTGCACAGCCCCGGGGCACATTTTTGTGTGTGACATTTGACGTCCCCTCCCTTGGGGAAGGGGAGGTTTGGAGGCATGAGGCAGGGTTAGGTTCTCCAACGGGGCTGAGCACCGGTTCCAGAGGCCATGGTGACGCCAGCCCGAGTGTGTGCTGAATGATGACCGATGGCTGCTGTTATCACTGGGATAGGGGTGTCTGCAGAACAGGCCATGGGGAGCAGGACCCACACACAGGCTGATGCTGCCTCAAATGGATGCTGGAAGAGGAGGCAGGAGGTGGCAGGGGGGGACATGGCTGTCACCCCGCCGTTGCCATGGGGGCAGCCGTGAGGACACCACCTCGGAGCCGCGCGCAGGCGGGAAGGAAGTGGAGAACAATCGGGGAGAACAAGGCCGGCGGGCCCGGGCTGGCGGTGCCGCTCTGCACGTCCCTGCTCCATGCAGGGCTCCCCTTGGCAGCCTCTCCTGGTGGCGGCGGACCCGGGCACCTCGGCTTCACCATGGGCATCTCGGAGACTGCGTGTCAGAGGGGCTGGTGGCCCTTGGTGTCCTCTGGTTTCGCCATGGAGGCACATTCATCGCCTGGCCCTGCCATAGGGATTCCAAGGGCTGCAGTCCTCAGGCCATGGGTTTGGAGGAGAGGTGCCACGCAGCGTTCCTGCTGCTGGCGATCTATCGCATCTCCCTGTCACATCCCTGATACATGAGTTTCAGTGTTGTGGGGGAAGGAGACAGAGATGCACACAACGTGGTTGCAAAAACCTGGTGTTTCTATAGAGAATGGAGTTAGCAACGTATTTTTGCATTCTTTTCTTCCTTAGCGTTAACATCTACCTGAGTCACAGCTTCACATTTCGCAACGTTGATGGTTTTTTTCTATCTTGGGTTAGTTTGCTTGCTTGTTTTTGCAGTCACTGAGACTTCTCTTTGGAATTATCTCCAGGAGCTGGAGTTTTAAGATAAAGATCACAAAGTACTGACAGTAGGTAACACTGTGCTAATGAAAAACAAGGGGTATGTCTCTGAGGGTAACCGGTACTTCGAGATGTTTTGTTCATGAGAAGCTGGCTTAGGGTGCATGTCTGGCATGCCGGAGATGGAAGCATTGGAGAAGTGGGACTCTCCCAGGCAAAAGCTGGAAGAACAGTGTGAATGTTTAACTGCCTGTCCTTGAGCCTGGATAACTTCACCCATGGAATGCCTATCCAGCTTTGGTGGAGGGAAAGGGGCTGCTGTAATCCCCAAGGGCTTTGTCCTGTAACTGAAAGTGTCCAGCAGGAGAAGGGCATCCAGTAAATCACTGCCAGCTTCTGAGAGCATCTCTGTACAAATGCAAGAGCTTTGCATTTGTGGTATCCGGGCACCCTGATCTACCCCTCTAATTACAGAAAATTACATGTGTATAGAAAAATCTCCTGCCAGTCTCCCTTCAGTTAACAGATAAGAACATTTCAAAGGCCTATTCCAAATGAGCTTAATCTCAGTCACCTGGTGAGGAACGGCCACACCTGAATTCCCTGATTTCTGGTTTTCCATTCTTTTTCTGGCCCTCATCTGTGCTAGTCTGCCTGTCTGAGCCCAAGAACCATCTGGCTCTAGGGCTGTTGTTGAAGAGCTGCTCACTGGAGCCAGAGAGGCTGCAAATGAACCACTTGTGGCTCAATGAGCCAGCATTCAACTGTCTTTTAGGAGCAGACTCCTGTGAGCTGCTTCCTTAAAGAGGCCCATGATGCCAGACTAGCTGCTCCTCGCAGTGATGGGTCCAGACTAAAAGGTGTCTGCATCATCCCCTCTCTCCTTTCTCTCCACAGATCTGGTGAGCAGCTATTCTATGACCCCCCCTACTCTTAGCATCACCGAGGAGGAACACGTCATCAGGGCCAAGGATACGCTGACCATCACCTGCAGGTAAGGCACAAGCAAGGGTGGCCCTGCCTAGACTGCTCCTACCTGGAGAACCAGGCAAGGAGAGCTCACCAGGGACACTCTGCTTGCAGTACACCTGCAAATCAGCACAGCTGACTGGAAACCTTCCACTTTCACCAAGTGTGAATTCATCTCATTAATTAATTGAAGAAGAAGCTGAAGATGTCTCAGAGGGGATGGTGATAACCTCTGCTGTAGTCTTGCAGGCAGAAGGAGGATGCAGAAACATTTGTATGATCTGATAGCTCCCTTGTAAGCTCTTTAGGGACACTGACCTTCCTGACTCTCCTTGTCTTTCTCTGATCTTGCTTATTCTCACCTCCTCAGGGCCTGCCGTTCTGGTTTTTAAATCTGGCAGGTTATTTGCAGGCACATTGAGAAATGTCCATGGGAGAAGGCAAGAACGCACTCAGTGGTGGCTGTGGGAGGCTTCCAGGTTTTCTAGGAAGCTGGGATTTCATGCTCTGCCTCATACGCATGGGGGTGAAGACAAGTCCCAGTGAGGCCAGGTGAATAACTGTGAGAAGAGCTGGAGCACCTCTGGTTGTTTTGGAGATGTGGCTCTGAGAAGGTGATGTGCCTGAACTGATTTATCCCATGCTGGGACACTTGGCTGTGCATGTTTTCAGCACTGCCCCTTATCCTGGAGAATTGACCAAGATCAATTTTCCTGACAAAGCTGGAGTTTCCCTTCATCAGCTGAAAGCAGATCCGTGCTCAGGATCTGAGTGCTAGGGGCCCATGGGGGTACAAATTCAGCGTGGGCCTCAAATGGGTGTTCCTTAGTGTTATATATAACCATGGAGTAATTACTGCAAGCACTCGGCTGGCATTGTGTTCATGTCTTGTCACAAACATATTTAACTTTTCCTGGAACAGATGGCATTGCTTTTACTTTGTGAATCAGTTCATAGCCAGGGGAGAGGGACAGAGGAAAGGTTGTTGATGGTAATACTGAATGGGTTTCACTTGATCTGGGAAGGTAAGTGGTTGTGGGCTTGTTCATATGGTGACCTGAGGAGTCATGGTGTGTGCTGGGTTGTAGGAAATGCATGAGCTGGAGAACTGTGGTCAGCCATATAGCTGCTGCGGAGACATAAGGGAAGAGGAAAGAGTCTGGGGACTCCAGTGCTCTGCTGTGGCAGCATCCACAGATGATGTTGGAACTGACACTCTCTGTTAAAACCTTGGAATAGGGGAGATTTAGTGAGATGATTCTGAATGAGATTATCATCAGACCAGACCCTTTCTCACCAGTGGCCCAGGGAGGGACACAGAAAGTGGTTTTAAGGCCATGTTGCTCACAGGTTGAGCCAAAGCTAACGGACATCCTGAAGTTAAAAGTTGTAGTTAAAGACAGTATCTTCTGCACTCAAGCAAGAACATATCTGCTTCGCACCGTGAAGTGGGAAGCCTTTCTTTGTAGGTAACCCTCCTGGACTGTGGACAAGGCTGCCCTTACCTTGTGCACTTTTTAGGTATCAATTAATTTGAAGGAAAATCACATGAAGTGGAGAACCAAAATCTTACATCCAGTGCAGACTGTCCATGGCCTGCATCATGCAAGCTACAGAGTCAAATGGGAGCAAGCTCCTTGTTTGCTGCTGCAGTGCCTAGGTTCATCCTTCAGGCTTACAGCACACTGGCATGGACACAGCTGAGATAAGGAAGATTCCTACCCCTGGCTCCAAGTGCTATGCAGGACTAAACTGGCCAGCCAAGAGCAGCAGGACCACCTGCAAATAGTACTAAAACCCATGCACTCTCTGCTCATGTTGGCCCCCGGCTGCCCCTCACTCCTGCGTCCTGCTGTCCCAGCTGTGCTCCTTGCAGGCTGTGCAGTGTCCTTCACACCATCTGCAGGTCTCAGCATCTCCTGTATGGCTCAGAGGCTCCCCTTCTCCCTCTGAGCTCTCAAGCCTGTGTTTGTCTAATGCCTTGAGGAGAGGACTTCGACTGCAGGACATTATTATTTCACTTGAATGAAAAGTAGACCTTTCCTGGTCCCTGGATCTCTGATTACACCCAGCTGTTTCTCCAACCTTTTCTCTGGACCATGGCCCACCCTGGGAAGACCTGGCTTGTGTTAATGGGAGCTGAAGGCAAAAACATGCAGACCACCAAGAGAACAGGCAAGGGAGAGGGTGGTGGGGCAGGGTAGGGCAGAAACAAATATGAAATCAAATCCAGGATCCAGGGATTTCCTGCTGAGCATCATGCTGGAGGTGCCTTCAGTTTGACCCTGGTCTTCCCTTGAGAGCAATGTCCTCTGGCTGCTCTTCAAGCTGCCCTGGAGCCAGGAGTATGAGCCTGCTGGAAGCAGTGCTGCAGCAGAAAGATGAGCTCAAAACCCACCATGGGAGACTCCCTGGAGACCTTTCAAGCTGTACCCACTGAGCATGAGAGTTCTGCAGCCAATTGCACTCTCAGGCTTCCTTGCAGCAGCCTGGATCTCCCACACCTGCAGCTCTGCAGCCCACCTAGCATCATCAGTGACCAGAGTCCGTGCCAGCCCATGGGATAAGCATGGGATAAGCATCAGCTTCTGGAGCTGGGCTTGCTAAGCAGAGACACAAAGGCACAGCATGCCACAAGGAGCCACCAGATGCTAGGGCTGTGGTTTTGCAGATGGCATCACATACAGGCATGTTCCCTTGTCACCCAATACAGTGCACTCTTGAGAGGCTCACACAGAGCAGGGGACCAGTGTAGGAGCATTCCCCAAAATACAGATCATGACAGGGCTGGCTGAGAGCCCCAGTGATGTTTTGATCTAAGCATGTGGCAGAGCAGGGCAAAGGGGCTGATGCTCACATGGACAGTGCATCTTTTATTAGCTCCCATCCTGAGAAGGAAGGAAGGAAAGAATATTGTGAATCTCTGCATTCATGCCCTCAGCAGCCTGTGCTGGGGAAGAGCTTTTGCTGTTCCAGGTCATGAATATTGGAGCAGAGCCCACAGGATCCAGCTGCACAACAGCAGGAACCTCCAGAGGGATCAACTCGGTCCTGGCTGTGCCATCCCCATCCCACCTCACCCCAACCTGCAGGTGCTGGGCACTCAGGTGGGGAGGGAGACATGGTATTTACAGAAAGAAGGGCAAGGGTGTCCTTTGCTGCCCAGTGACTTATTAATAGAGATGGTTGGCAGGTGCACAAACCCGGCTCTGACAGAGAGGAAGTCTTTGACCCCAGAGCCCTCTTGGCTCCTATGAAGGAAATGGGAGTTGTGGTGGGGCTGAAAGAGCCTGAGGATAAGGCAGTGTCCCACCGTGACTGCTCCAGAGCAGTGTCCAGGGGCACACACCACCTGCTGCTCTTTCCTACATGTGTGTGACTGCTGTGAACATCCTCTGCGGTGCAGAGGGGGGATCTGTCTTATCCCAGGTAAGCCACAAAACCCAGCTTTGCCCATCACAGCATGCTTGGGAGCTTCAAAGAGGATCGAAGGAAAGTGGTGCCAATTGCAACGTCTCCCTTGAAGAGCATCTGTCCTGAAAATATTTAGGAAAACAGCTGTGGAGAAGCCCACAATGCATCTGTTTCCAGCTGGCTTCAGCGGGCTTCATCACCCAGCAGCACATTATCGGAGCTGAAGGAAAACAGCTTGGGAATAAATCTCTGAAGGTGACAGGAGGGAGGAAACCATCCAAAACTGCTGCCTGGACCTTCCCTCAAATGCAGAGGGTAGATTTGGAAACAAACCCAAGTGGGTCTGGCCTACCACCCTCCCTGCCTTCTTCTGGTCCTCTTAAGCACACCATTTGAGGTTAACTTGGGCTCACACTAACACCTACACCTTCTGTGTCCCCACTGGCTCTGTTTGAGCAGCACGTGATGAAGGAATGCCTTGGTTTGGAGCTGCCCTCAGGCTGGTCGGCAAGTCTGTTTGTACTGGCCCATCCGTGTTTATACAAATAGGTGTCACTCAGTTAGTGCAAGCCTTGATGGTTAATAAAACAAGTGGATCTGATAATGTGTGAAAATCCCAGTGGGTAAACAAACAGAAAGCGGAAACGCTCGAGACTTGTACAATTACCCTGCTCCTTGAGGAGAGCCAAAAATGCCTGAGCAACCGCAAAGGGCTTTGGGGCTCCTTTGTGTAGTTGGGGTGTGAAGTGCTCAGCTCTGGGTTTAAAGCGGTGCCAGTCCCATGATCTGTGCTTTGTGCACCGGAGCCATGGGCACAGCAGCAATGGGCATGGCAGAGGCCACTGGTTGATCAGATTCATTGGTATTTTCACTGTGCATGCATAGGATGGGGAAACTCAAGAGTTTTATTTTGATTGAAGTGCTTGTGAGGCGGATACTTTGGAAAAGCCTGCCTGTGGTTCATGGCCACGGGCCACCGGAGCTGTGCTTCCAGTCCTGCCTCAGGCACTGATGGCATTCTCGGTGAAGGCAGAAGTCTGAGCTGGGTCAGAGGGGCTGCATGGCTGTCCCCAAGGGCACGTCACTGCCTCCAGAGCCTTTATGCCTGGTGACATGGGGAGGGTGCATCACAGTATCTCCAAACTCAGCTGCAGCAAGCAAGACAGCAAGGTCTGCAGGAAGATAAATCAGCTGCTGAAGACAAACACAAAGGGGCAGGTCTTTCCCCATGCTTGGACAGGAATCCTGTCCTCTTGCGTCTGAGCCATTTGCCCTCCGATAGGACCTTATCTTACTTCCTTGCTATCTACATCCAGCTATCAGTGATGGTCATGGTCTGGCTGCGCTTAGAAGCATCTGCCCACAGAGCTGCCCTGGCAGAGGAGCTGCATGTGCCAACATGCCTATTTCCAGCTTGCATAATAGATGAACCCAGTTTTCCCTGGTAGAGCAAGCGGGGCTGACAAAGGGCCATTCTCATCCCCCAGCTGTCTCTTGCGAGGTCTTCATTTTTCCCCCCTTCTTTTGCACATTCTTAAGTGACTTTCAGATTTACTGGCAAACTTTCAAGTGGAGACTCAGCCTTCCTCTGAAAGGGGCTCTGATTTCACAGAAGGAAACTTCCAGCATGGAATCAAAGCTTGTTTTGTTTGTGGTAAACGAGTGCAGCTATAGCAAGCTATGGTGGCGCGTGTGTGCGTACATGTGCATATGCAAGCTTCCCGCTCTGGAGATCCTCAGCTATATAGAAATAGACACTTGCACGCTCTGCCAGGGGGGTTCTCGCAGTCCCTGGACTTCTCTGTTTGTCTTTGGGCTGCTGGTGAACAGGGTCTGTGGTTATGGAGAGGTGTCTGCAGCGCACTGTCTCAGCAGACTGGGGGGATCTCCCTCCCAAAGCAGAGCAGAGCCAGGGATCCCCCTCCCCAAGCAGCAGGGAAGGAAGCAGTCATCTGGGCCTCCCTTGTTTTTACTTTGTGGTCTTTTATCCCTGACTCCCTCCTGCTTTTCTCCTTCCCATTTTCTTTCCAGTCTGCTCTCCTTTCCTCATTCTCCTTCCCACTCCATTCATCACAGCATGAGCTCCAGCCAGCAGCTATGCTGAGCCAAGGGAACTCATCACATCCATGTGTTTTCTTAATAGCTCTGGACCCTTTTAATAATGAGAGGTAATAGAGAATAAATGGAGCCTTTCCCTCAGGGCTCTATGTGGCTTCTTGTTCTGGCATCAATACCAGCAGGACAAAGTCTTGGGAGGAGGAGTCCCGCTTGTGAGCGGGTTGATATCTTATAGCTTAGCATGGCCAGAGAGGTGGCCTGGGGAAGGGATGAGCCTCTGCTTCCCCAGCAAACAGATTAGTGAAGCTGCTTATGTCTGTTCCTCTCCCTGGGAGACAGCCATGCCTCAGCCCAAGAGACATGTGTGGAGTCACACAGGGCAGTTAAATCCCCACTGCATTCCCCCTGCTCAGCCCAAAGCTAACTCTCCTCTTTGCCTCCATTTAGAGGCCAGCACCCCTTGGAGTGGTCGTGGCCTGGAGGCAAGGTGGACCCTGCTGGGAAGGAGAAGGAGGCAGAGTTGGCTGCCTCAGCAGCCCCCAGCAGCAGCCGGGCAATTCGAGAACAAGAGTGCGAGGGCACCGGCCCGAAGCCATACTGCAAAGTCCTAGTGCTGACGGAGACCCAGGCCAACGACACAGGTTACTACCGCTGCTACTACAAGTACATTGATGCCAAAATCGAGGGCACCACAGCGGCCAGCACCTACGTGTTTGTGAGAGGTAAGAGCCAACCTTCAGCTCAGGGGCAGTCTATGCATGGCAGGAAAAGCCCAAAGGGCACCCCAGACTCCCAGGGCAGAGCGTGGCTGCTGCAGGCTCAGGGATGGGGTCAGGGGGTGGTGGTTCCCTGCACTTTGAGGGAGTCAATATCCATCCATGGCAGCAGCACCCGGGATTCAATTACATCCCAGCTGGGGGGCATCGCTCCAGCCAGGCTGGAATGCAGGAATTTAAGGAGTGAAAGCCAGGCCTCAGGGATGCTTCACTGCTAAAAAAAGCACCAGCGTTAGCTTCTGGGCAGCTGGGGCTCTCTGAGATGCTGGCAGCTAGGGATAATAGTGTTCCATGAAGCTGAGACAGAGGCAGAGGAGCAGTGGTACAAACATGCCATGTGCAGCCTTCTCCTGTCCCCAAGCTCTGCGGCCCTGGAGCCACTGCACAGTGGCAGATTTGGATGCTTGTCTCCACCCAGTACAGAGGCTGCTTGCACAGGCAGCATTATGAGAGGTGTTTTGCAGAAGAAGGGCTATCCACCACACTTGGAGCTGGAACCTCAGCTCAGCAAGTGGCTGAGGGGCCAATACTCAGCTTCTCCATGACCCAGGGTCTCCTCCTCTGCTGTCTCCCCTGCTGCTCACAGCATGCTCCAGCAAGATAAATGAGGACTGTCCCCTGGAAACAGTTGGCTGAGCTATTTCTCTTTCCGCCCCCATTTATTAGTTGGTGCAGTTGTCATGAGCCAGGCAGGTCATGACATACAAGATACATTTTTGAGAGGTCCCAGGGCAAAGCCAGATTTGCCTCTGCAACTATGCAGAGAAAAATGCAGGGGCCAATGAGAAAAGCTGGGCAGCTGCTGGAGAGGAATGGAGATCTGTTTGGGCAATTGCATCCTCTTCCTGCGGGCTCTGCTGCTCATCCTAAAACAGGACAGAACTTCCCTGGATCCCAGACGTGTTGTGGGGAGATGTCTGTGAGCTGGACAGGGGTTTCAGGCACTCTAGGGTATCAGGATGGAGGCAGAAGGCTTCTTAACACACACTTAAAATAAGTACAACCCAACAAGCTTACATGCAGGGAGTGCTTTTGCAGGAGCCTGATTTTCTTTGTGATCCAACAAATGCCCCCTTGTCCACCTTCTCACCTCCGGCCTTATGTGCAGCTCAGTGATGGCTCTCCTGTTTACCAGAGAGCAGCAAATATGCGCATGTAGTGTAGCTTAGGGGCAATAAATCCCACACTGTTGGGGCCTATGGGACACACAGTGCCTGTGGACAGCCTGTGTGCAACAGACCCAGCCAACACCTCGCAGCGTTGCTGTGCACATGGCTACACTCATTACAATCAGGTTCTGCCGTGTTAGGGCTATCAAGCATCCAGGAAACCTCAGAATCTGTCTTTCCAGACAGGACAAGCTTTCAGGCAGGAGAAGGGACATGTCAAGAAAACCCAGGCATACGGTAACCACAGCCATTGCAGAACATCCAGATAAAGCCCTGCCTGTTCCTGCTGAACTGGGCTGCAATGTGAAACTGTCCCTCGAGAGCTTGGAAGCGCTGATGTAAGTGTTGGGGATGTTTGGAGACAGCATGGTCAGACCACAGGTTTATCCATCAACCTCATTTCTCATGTTAAGAGCTTGGTAGAATTGCCAGGAACCAGAATATCTGTGCTCAACTGGAAAAATAGGTTCTTCTGCATTTTACCTGCAGCTCAGTTCTCAAATGAACTCTCCATACATATGTCTCATTTCCCATGTGTCAGGTTAGGTGTGTGCTTTATTACAGCTACAGATAGCACTTTAAACATACAGAATGCCTCTTCAGGGTAGAATAAGATGTGTACAGCCCCCATTTCATAAAGCTTAGCATATATTAATGAAGAAGACACTAAATTGTTCCCATCCGACCCATTAAGACAGCCTAATAGAAAATATGTGTTGTGGTCAGAGAGGGGAGTTAGTGCATGAATCACAAGCTCATTGGCAGCAGGACCAGCCCAGTAAATCAGTTAGTTCTTGGCTGCCATCTGAAGCTTCAAGGGGACCTCATATTCTCTCACCTCTGACAGTTGTGCACCTCCTCCCTCTGCCCAGGGCTCAGGAGAGGAATGAGGAACATATTCACACTCGGAAACAAATCTGTGATTTCAGAAGTCAGCACAAAACCCCAGGAAATGAAGCTGAGAATTCTCTGGGCAAGCCATATTTTCATAAGAGCTGACCAACACATTTCCTGTGCATGGCTTGATTCACCTAAGCTGTAGAAAAAGCACTTCAGTAGGTCTTTGCAGCATATCACTGAAGCAACAGGTTTAGATCAAATCGATCAATTCCTTTATGCACCTAACAGTGGAAGCACTGGGCTGGGTTGGCTTGGGCCCAATGTGTTTTGAACAGCTTAAGCAGCAGCTGGCATGAGACACTGGAAGACAACTTGCACCTTTCCTATTGTCCGTGGATCGGGATACAAGTGTATTGTGCATCTTGGTGTCACCAGCTCTTTCCAGTGTATCTGGAAAGAACCAGAATTGGGGTCCATGTTGCCTGTCACCTTGTTATCTTTTGGGATCAGGTTGGTCTTTGTGCCCTGTGTCTGAATGGGACCTGGCACAATGGGCCATAACATGTCTCCTTTATTTGCTGCCATCAGCTCTTTCCACCTTGGACCCCTGCTTGGGCTCTTCTCATTTGACACAGACAATGCACTGAGCAGGATGAGGCAGTCCCTTCTGCTGACCCTCTGCTTCTTGATCCTGGGTCCCCATAGAGTTCAGTGCGATGTCCCTGTCCTTGCTAAGTCATGTCACTGATTAATTCGGGGTGGGTTTGTTCTTCCTGTCAATATTTGTGCCTGCGGCCGTTGGGAGGCAGCGGGGTGGCAGCTCTGGAGAGCTCAGCTCATCTGTTTATCTGCCGGCCGGGGTGGCTGCAGGATGACATCTGCATACCATTCCGCTGCGGATCACTTCCTCACCCTGGAAGGTCGCGCTGCCTGCATGGCACCAGCCCGGCACAGCCCAGCATCCACGGGGCAGGCACTGAGCCCAGGATGAGACCTGATGGCTACACAAAGGGTCAAACCCAGGCAGAAACCTTGAGGGGGACAGGAAAGGGGAGGTGACTTCCAACACTGCCAAATGTCACACAAGTGCCCCTCCACCAGTACAGTGGTCCATGTGGAGGAGCCGGCTGGCCCAGGCGCTCACCTCTGCTGCTCCCTTTGCATTCCCAAGCTCCAGGTGTCTCCTCTGAGTGTTACACATTGCAGCTGGGGCCATCCAGCTCAACACCACTCCGTCTGGCAAGTTCATGCTGTAGCAAAGCAAGCCAGAAAGCCTCTTTTTCTTCTGGTTGGTCTCTCTTTCTTGTTCTTTTCTTGCCTCTGTTTAGTAACCTGTTCTCCTTATATCTCCTCTTAAGATTTTGAACAGCCATTTATCAACAAGCTGGAGACCCTGCTCATCAGCAAGAAGGAGTACACTTGGGTACCATGCCTCGTGTCCATCCCTGATCTTAACATCACGCTGATCTTGGTGAGAGCTCGGCCAGTGAGAAATTCTGGACCACAATGTTCATTTGTTCTGCATTTGTAATTACCTGAATGGAAGCAGGACAGGCACTGCCAGGAATGGAAAATGCATGGGACACATTTTCCATGGAAAGTACAAGCCACTGGCTTCCTCATTTTATTTGCTGGTTGAAGCTGTGCTGTCCAGTTCCCTTGGGCAGACCCCACAGGTTTCCTGCCAACCTTGCTTCTCTTCCCTGGAGCATTATGAAACAAAACAAGACTGTGTTTTAGCCCCATTTCCCCGCAGCATCCCCTGTTTCTCTGGCCTCTGTGATGTACAAACCCTTTAAGTGATCGGCATCCCCAGGAGGGAGAAGGCTGCAGCCCTGGGGCTGACTAAAACCAGCTCTGTTATCAGTTTGTTTGTGCCTTTCTTTTTTTTTTTCCCCTTTTCTTTCTTTACAATGCAAATACATCCTTCCAGGATGAGTGTTACTATTGTACAATGGCCTCCAGGGACACTCTGAGGGCCAGGGCCTTTCCCTTGCCCGGGAAGGACACTACCCAAGGTCAGCACTCATCCCAGTGGGGCTGATGTTTGGGACATCAGCACCAGTTTCCTTAGCTATCACTGGAAGTTTCCATTCCTGGAAGTCTCTGGCCCACTCTGCAGATGGAGAGGCTTGTGGTGCAGGATACAGTGCTCAGGGCATAGGGGAGGCTGGGATTCCTAGAAGGCAAACCCTTGGGGGAGAGGGCAGGAGGCCAGCACAGCACGATGCTGCATTTGTTCCTGCAAAAGGGATGTGTTAGCCAGCAAAAAGCCTGGAAGGGGTGGGGAGGGAATGCTGTTACCTTCTTTTTTCAATTAGCAAAATGTTGATTTTTCCAGCAAAATTCCCTTATCCACCCTGATGGGAAGAGCACTTTCTGGGACAACAAGAAAGGAGTGCAGGTACCGACACACTTGATCAGGGATTCCCTGTATGTCCAGTGTGAGACTGTCATTGACAAGAAGGTCTTCAGATCCAATTTATTCATCATCCATATAGCAGGTGAATACTTGGGAAGGTGCGGGAGGGAGCAGTTTGGATGACTGTGAAGTTTATCAGTGTGGGTCATGGGGTTGTCATGGTCCTCTCTACACTGACTCTGCATGGTGCTTGCATCTCCTCTGTGTGCCAAACAGAGATACACCAAGCACCAGGGGGTCATACCTAACTCTCCTGTAACTGCATGCTCTGAGCCAAAGAGTTAATAGATTTGAAATGCCTTTCTACTGCTGCTTCTTCCTCAGGGAGCGAGCTGTACGACATCCAGCTGTATCCCAAGAAAGCCATGGAGCTGCTGGTGGGAGAGAAGCTGGTCTTGAACTGCACAGTGTGGGCTGAGTTCAACTCTGGCATCCGCTTCCAGTGGACTTACCCTGGCAAAAAGGTATCAGCAAACAGAGCAGCTCCAGAAGCACTGGGCAATCCCTTCAAGTTATTCCTTCCTGCCCCTTCATGTGTGCCCCTTCACATCACTGGCAAGGCTCTATTTCATGATCCTAATGATAATGAGACCAGCATATCTTAGAGTGCTTTCCCATTTTTCTGTCCTGCAGTGGAAGGCAGACAAAGGGAAGACCCTTTTTCCTCCTTGCTGAAGTCTTATTGCTCTGGGGCTCTCTTGGGCAAACACTGGCTTCATTTCCACCAGTGCAAATCCAGAGCAAACATCATTGGCTTAAAAAGAGCTACTCTGGCCACACAGTCCCGCTTACCAAAAGCCTGTGAGGGGGACCCTTCCTGTGTTTTCCTTCCCTTCTCCACTGTGTTTTCCCCCTCTCGTAGCCTCTGGCTCTCGTGAACAATAAGGTATCAGTGAGGGCATCACTGTTCAGGTACCTGTAGGCCTCCCATCCTGGTTGCTGGGTAGCAGATAAGGTCAGAACTCTATGCTAAGCTCTGTCCCAGCCTCAGGGCTTGCACAGCCCCAACCCACTGATGTATTTCATCCCCTTCTCTCTGTCATCTCCCACAGACACAGCGGGCAGTGATAGAGCCTGAGCGCCGGTCCCTGCAGACACACACAGAGCTCTCCAGTATCCTGACCCTGCACAACGTCAGCCAGCAGGACCTGGGCAGGTACACGTGCACGGCCACCAACGGCGCCCAGATGCTGGAGGAGAGCACGGACGTCATTGTGCATGGTACGGTGCCTTCCAGCCCCTGCAGAGCCACAGCCAGAGCCCAGCTGCAAGCAGAGCAAGCCCCAGACTGCTTAAACAGTGCTTGGCACAAGGCTCAGTAGAGGGGCTCCTGCACTTCCGTCCCACTCTGCTTTAGTAAGACCCGGCCTCCCTCCAGTCCCTCAGCCCTTCTGTGCCCCAGAACCACTCTGGGATCACATTCAGCAACATGCCAAGATGACAAGTGAGATGCAAACAGCAGACTGGCCCAAACGCCACTGGGATGGCCAGGATATACAGGTCTTGTGGTCCCGTGGCAGATGCAGTGTCCCTGTGGCATGGCTGGCCTGGGAGGCATGAGCTGCGGGAGCACAAGGTGCCATCAGCACTGGGTTGCTGTCTCCTGGCAGCAGAATGTGATGGGGCAGCAGAGCCTCCCTGTGCCCCTGATGGCTCGCAGCAGCAAGGCAGAGGCAGCTCTTCAGCTGCCAGAGTCTCAAAGCAGTGCTGACCTGTCCAGCCCTGCCTGGTACCCACTCCCTTCTGCTCCAGGGAGGGACCCCTGCTAGGAACAGGGGTGCAGAAGAGAGGCTGGGGGTCATATGAGCAGATAAGAAAAGAGTGGATTTTGGTTATTTTGACTTCATTGTTTCAGAGAAGTAGTCATTGTCAACTGCACTGCCTCAGCACCCTGCTTGTCCTCGGTCTTGCTATCAGGCCCTGTGGAGAGAGCAGATCTTGGTAACAGCCTGTCCCTTTGTGCTCTCCTCTCCTCCATGCTCACCATTTTGCTTACAGAAAAGCCCTTCATCAACGTGGAGTGGAGGAAGGGCCCAGTGATAGAAGCCACTGCAGGAGATGAAGCCGTGAAGCTGCCGGTGAAAGTCGTGGCTTACCCCCCACCAGACTTCCAGTGGTAACGCGCCTTTCTTACCCTGACCACCTTCTCCTCCTCTCCTTCCCTCCACCAACTCGGAAAGCTTAGCCTTGTCCCTCGGCGCCCAGGATTGTCCCAAATGTCACATTTTTCCACCCATGGGGGTTAATTTCTCTTACCTACCCTGGCTTTCAGCTGCACAGCTTGGGGTGGGAGGAGGTGACACTGGGGGGAGAAGCAGCAAAGGTCCTGGCAGCTCAAATGGAGCTTGCCCCTCTTGGCCCCCTGCAGCGGGGATCAAAGCTGGCCAGAGGAGCAAGACAGCTCTGCTTATGGCAGAGCTACAACAGCCCTAACCCCAGGCATATCCATATAGGACCCGTAACTCAGGTCCAGGGAAAGCCCAGGGGTCTCTCCAGAGAGGTCTCCAGTGCTAGCAAGGGGTGCCCTGACTGTGCTCTAATGTGGACCAGCAAACCCCTGCCCAGCTGCCAGTGGGACACTTCCTCCCCATGGCTGCATTTTCTCTCTGCCTCCCTGCAGGTACAAGGACGGGAAGCTAATTCCCAAGCAATCTCAATCTTCAATGCAGATCAAGGATGTGTCGGAGCAGCACGCTGGGACATACACGCTGGTTCTGCGGAACAGGCTGGCAGGGCTGGAGAAGCGCATCAGCCTCCAGTTAATCGTCAATGGTAAGGGAGGGGTTCAGGGCTGGGGCTGGGGGGAGAGCCTATGGTGCCAGCCTTTGGGCTACTCCAAGACCAAGTCCTTGTTGTCGTCCTAAAGCAGTTGGCACCTACATCATCTCCTTCTTCCTCATTGCTGAGAGACGCCCTGGTTACATTGAGGCTGGTTCCTTGTGGCCTAGCAATACGGCATAGTTCTGTTCCTGCCTCCATCACTCTCAGCAGTATATGTCCTTGCTCAGGAGCCATTTACCAGGACAAGATCTGCGGGGTGACCCTGACTGATGTGGACTTGAGAGCAGTGTAGCTACAGCACACACAAAGCCTGGAGCTGGAGCACTTCTCTGGGTGGGAAGCTTCTGAGGAGTTTTCCCCTGCAGAAACTGGTCCCAGTCATGCAGAAACCAGGTGCCAGCAGAGAAAGTGCTGGCAGGGCACTGCTGCTTGGAGATTTGTCTCCAGCAGGCTCCATAGCCCTGTGTTGGGGGCTGCCAGACAGTGCTTTGAGCCCTACAGCATCCAGACAGTCTCACTCTGCAGAGGAAGGAGAAATGACACCACTTGAACCTAAGTATAATCTGCTCTGCTTTGCAGATCTGGGGTCCCCAGGAGCTGACCTGAGAGCCACAGTGCTTTAGTGCCCAGTCACTCTAGAGATGGGCCTGGGGAGGGCTGTGAGTGGCCTGGGGATGCAGGGGCTGACCTCATGGTGTCACTCTGATCCTTGCAGTTCCTCCACACATCCATGAGAAGGAAGCCTCTTCCCCGAGCATCTACTCCCGGAGGAGCCCCCAGGCTCTCACCTGCACAGTTTATGGCATCCCAGCACCAGAGGTGATCCAATGGCAGTGGAGGCCATGGATGCCCTGTCGCATGTTCTCCCGGCGCAGCCTGTAAGTGCCATTTCTTCCAACACTCGTGTCTTACCAGGCCATGAGCATGGCACTGGAGGCTTCTTGTGACTGTGGCTGTGTCCTGGACCCCATCTCACTTTTGCTCTCCCAGCCATAATGTGGCAAGAGGAGTACAGCACTGACTGATAGCTTGGAGTACTGAATACCCACTGTGGGGAGGCAGAGTGGAGCCCACCAGAGACACTTGTGATCCATGTGGGAGTTTTCCCCAGCCTGGCTGGTCCCACACACCCCCTTGGTGAGACCCTGGGACAGGAGCTGGGGCTCAACTCATTCCTGCCCTAAGGTCCCTGTGGTTCTTTGGTCCTTCCTCATCCTCTTGGTAATGACAGAAGCTGAAGTGCAGATAGGCAGGGGAGCAGAGGTGCTGTGTGCAGGGAAGAGTTGCTGAATCCAGGGAAAGATCCAGCTGCTGGAATGGTTTGCCAGGAAGATGTCTGTGCAGGCAGCACCAATTGGTAAGCAGGAAGGGTGCATGCCCACTGCCTGTGCCCTGGAAGCTGGGGCAGCACAAGGCACGGCTACAGGGACATTTTTTAGTGGCAGGAAGAAGGAAAAGGGATGCTAGGGAGTTACAGCCAGAGCAGTCAGGGTGGAGGATGTCAGGGTGCCTGGAGGAAGCCAGGTCCTGTAGCCCTGTACAGGCTGTTACGGAGCCAGGGACACCAGAAAGCTCTCCATTGCATGCAAGTGCACTGTGGCCCTGTCAGGAAGCAGAAGGGCCCATGAATTACGAGCACTGTCTCCCAAGGCCACCATATTTCTGCCTAGCATAGCTCCAGAGGATGCAGGAGGCTTCTTTCCAGCTTCCTGTTGTTTACACAGCTCGACGGTGTGTTTGCTCCGCCAGGCGCTCTGCCACACACTGCCACTGCCCTTGCCACTGCCCTTGGGTGCTCAGCTCTCCCCTGCTTCCCTGTCACCATAAACCTTCTCCCTCCATACCTCCCACCCTGCTTTTTGGGCAGACCTTGCTGTCTCCCAGCCCCAGATGCATTTCAGAAGCAGGCTGCAGCATCCCCAGTCCCTGGCAGATTCAGGCATTTCTCCCAGCTCTCCTGTCTCAGCCTGAAGAGGTGCCACTGTGTTCCTGTGAGATGCTAGTAGCATCTCTACATGGCGTGTTTCCTTTATGGCATTTGTTGAATCAGGAGCAGAAGCACCTTGGGGTGCTGCACCGTGTGCTGTCCAGGCCAGCACCCAGACAGGCTGTGATATTCCTGATTCTCAGTCACAGCAGGGATTTAAGGCCTTGTTGCTGAGCGGAGGCATCAAGACCTGCCTGAGGCACACATGAACCAATTTCACCCCTATCTTCCTCCATCCCTAGCAGGGAAAGATGAAACCAGAGGTTTTGAGGGTGAAAACACTGCCTGGGACCTGTATCTGTTCCCTGCCTTGATTTTCACATCTGTAGGTGTTTGTCTCACTAGTGGCAGTGGGGCACCCCTATAAGCCACATTAGAACTGATAACTGAAAGACACGGGAAATATTGCAGAGTTAGAGGACAGGGACATCAATTCTCAGACACAAAAGCTGGTTTTGCTGCCTTTTTCCCAGCTGACCTGCTCTCCCTCTCTCTCCTCTTTCCCCTGCTCCTGAATTAGCAATAGTCGGCACCGGGCAGCGAGGCGTCATCAGCGGGACCGGATGCCCGAGTGCAGGGACTGGAAAGATGTGTCGCAGCAGGATGCAGTGAACCCCATCGAGAGCATCGACACCTGGGTGGAGTTCGTGGAGGGGCGGAACAAGGTGAGGCTGGAGCTTCAAGTCCATCAGGAGCGAGGAGCTGGAGACAGGCACCTCAGAGGGGTCCTTTGTGATCAGCCAGCAGAAACAAGCCTGGCAGAGACAGATCTGGGGAGGGCTTCACACCTCTGCTACCAAAGTAAATCATGAGCGTCATTTCCCAGCTCTGGGGCTTTGCAGTACCAGGCAGCCCCAGGGCCAGGGAGAGCTGTCATCTTTGAGGAATTACCCTACATCCAGAGAGGCTTCTGCTGGGGCTGACTGTGCAGGGGGATTTACACTGATTGCTGTTGAACACAGGGCACCCAGCTAGGGAGGGCACAGGGGATGTGTGCTATAGGGGCTCCTGTGGCCATTTCTGAGCACTCTTGCATGAGCTCTTCTGGGAGAGCCAAACCCCATAGGGTAGCCTGGTCAGCTGGAAAGAGAGAGCAGGAGTCACAGACTGACCAGGAAAACTCTGGTGTCAGGAATGTGCACATGTGTGGCAGGGCATTTCATCCAGCTGCCCCCATCCCAGCTGCGTGAGGGTGGTATGGAGATGCTGGTATCCCTCTGCTGCAGGTTTGTGATTGCAGCACATGTGCCCCACAGAGCCCACTTCTCCATCACAGCTTTTCCTCTCTGGAATGAACATTTCTCCCTTATTGCAGCATGTGACCTATATGCTTTGCTGCCTGTTTCTTTCTGTCTCTCTGGTAGCTGCGAATGTCAGGTCTGTGCCATGACGGTGTTCCTGTTCCCACTGATGTCGGGCACCAGCCACTCACAGAGGGATGCAGAACAAACAAAGGGGCCCCTGTTTCCGAAAGTCACTTCCTGTTTTCCTACACACCTCCAAAGGCACTTCCCGTCCCCTGGCCTGGCGGGAGTTCATCACTCTGCCAAAAGGGTGGCAGGGGCAGATGCTTCTCCTCCCAGAGGAGCCGGAGCGAGGGGCAGTGATTGGTGTCCCCCAGGCGGGCGAGCATGGGTTCTGGGAGCTCCAGGGTGAGAAGCCCTTGTGTCCCCCTCCACATCTGACTCTGGTCTTGGTCCCTTTAGATCTTTTCTTTGTAGTCTTCATTGTTTTCCTCCTGCTCCTCAGCTGTGTCCTTCACATTCTGTCTACTTAGTTGCAACTGTCCTGGGGGTCCAGCTTTGCTCCAATACGGTCCAATGCAAGAGTTCTGAGCTAAAAGAGCTCTTAAACTTGCAGTAGGATGCTATGTCCTCAAACCTGCTTTCTCTCCTTCTCCTTTCTGTCTTTCTACTCCTACCACCATCCTCTGGTTTTTATTCTATCCGGAAAGGCCAGAATGAGCAGCAGGGTGCACAGCCATGCACTGCAGGATGACATCAAATCCAGAAAGCCCAACAACAAACATAATAGCGCAGATTAGAAGGAAAATCCCCAAGAAACAGGAAAAGCAGCACACAAAAGTGCCAGCAGTAGGGTCACCTCAGCTGTATTGAATAACCCCAAGAAACGGAAAAGGCAACACACAAAAGTACTAGTAATAAAGTCACTTCAGCTGTATTGAATATGCACTGAATGAATTCAGTTCCTTTGATTAACACAGGCTAATATGTTGCCACATACAATGGAAATGCTTCCCAATGGGATGAATAGTAAAAGGCAAAGTAGTTTACCTGTAGGAAGAATATATATTTTTTCATGTTAAACATTGTCTCAATAGAGGGATTACTGCATGGATCCATTTGTCATTTAAACTAGGAGGGAAGAGAAACCTGTGCTTCAAACTGCAGATCTCCTCTAAGGGGAGTGCTTGCAACACTTTTGGCCTCTCATACGTGTACACTGTGAGCTAGGAGGAGGAGAACATCCTTACTACCCTGCTGCCTTTCCTGGCTTATTTGGAGGCAGCATTTCTCGGGTATGTGCTCCCAGGAACGCAGCCTGGCTCTCTGTCCAGCCTTAGTCATGTCTTGCTGGAAGGAGGGAGGAGGAACCTTTTAGGGCTCTATGTACACTTAAAGAGAGAAGATGACAGCCTTTCCTGATGTGGTGAGAGCTGGGATGCTTTCACAGGTTTATTTTCCCCTTATGGATTAAAGGAGTGTTCTCAGGTCTGTAAGTACCTGTAAACTCCACTGAACTCTGTAGGACACCAAGTAGTCACTTAACTGGAGAGGGTTCAGAGAATCAGAGCTTTGGTGTTCTTTCCCTTTCTTCCCACTGTTAGAAAGCTTGGAAGCTCAGCCATCCATCAGCCCTGCATCCTGTTCATGTCCTCTTTATTAGGCACAGGCTTGTCCCCATGGTGACCCAAGGAACTTAGCAAGAAGTTTACTTCCATAGAAAGGCATCTGTGCTGGTTGGGCTCCATAAAAAGAAGCAGAGATCAGAACAAAAACCATGTTGCTGTTCCTAGAGCCAGCAGATGAGGCTTGAAATGCACAAAGGGCTATTGAATAAAGGACTACTTTTGCATAACCCTTTCCTGGGTACAGCTACCACCTGGGGCCAGGCTTGCTGGTGCTTTGCTGTCTGCCAGAGAGCAGCACTGATCCTGCTTCTCTCCCCTCTTGCTCTTCCTAACTCCTTGTCCTCTTTCCCCCCATCAGACAGTCAGCAAACTGGCCATCCAGGAGGCCAATGTCTCAGTCATGTACAAGTGCATTGCCTCTAATAAAGTGGGTCGAGACGAACGACTGATCTACTTCTACGTGACCAGTGAGTACTGCAGATGTCCCCTCCAACTGCACCAGATGAGCTCTCTGCTTGAAACAAGGAGGACCCTAGACCTGCCAGATATTGTCGTTTGCAGTTAGCACCTTAAACAGTGATCGGGAGGCCAACAGGAAAGCAGAGCTACCTCAGAGCTCTGCTGAGCCGCAAAAGCCTGGAGCCTGGCAGCAGACAGCACAGGCAGAGTTAGGCAGGCAGGCTTGGGGGTGAGCCAGTGCTGCCTGTACCTAGGTCCAGTGCTGGGGATATCCTGCTGGCTGTGGCCCATGCAGCTCCCTGGGCTGGGGATGTGCCTGGTCCGAGAGCATCCTCTAGTGGCACTGCTCCCAGCCCGGGTCCTGCTGGGCACGGTCCCCACCGGGTTTTGGTGGTGGGAGGAAGCTGAGTCTGTAGAAGTCAGAGCTCAGCAGTCGTGGCCTATATGGAGCTGCATAAGCGGTACCCTGTTCTAGTAGGAGTCTGTCGCTGTCTGCTGGGCACAGGGAGCCTGGCAAGGGCACAGCAGAGGTTTATCTTCATGCCTCTCTGGACAGACCACAGAAACCTTGGCTAATGGCCCTCATAGGCAGTACCTGTGCTGTCAGAGCCACCAGCTTTTGTGGAGGCAAATAAACATCTTCAGTTGCTGCCCCAGTGATGCTCTGCATGTGCAGTTGTCCAGCCTGATTGAATGTGTAAAAGCAGGCATGTGTGAAATCCAGAATGCTGCAGCTGAGCTGAGAACAGTAACAGCCTAATTCAGACCTCCCAGACTTGTTTCACTTGTGGCCTCATCTTAATCGGTCTCTGGGACTTAAGCATATCCCTTAGCACTTGCTGGGTTTAAGCTGTTTGTTGCCAGCAGTTTGCATGTCACAGTTCTGCTCTAGATTACTTTCCTTTAACTTGGATGAGGATGGGGGGTGCGTCAGAGAGCTAAGCCCAAGGAGACAATTTTGTTGTGTCTGGCAGCTCAGCCATGAAAACTCATTCACATGTTCACTTCCTTCCTGAAAGCCATTCCAGACGGGTTCGAGATTGAGTCCCAGCCGTCGGAAGAGCCCATAGAGGGGCAGGACCTACAGCTGAGCTGCAACGCAGACAACTACACCTATGAGAACCTGCAGTGGTATCGGCTGAACCTCTCCAAGCTCCACGATGAGGAGGGCAACCCCCTCGTGCTGGACTGCAAGAACGTCCACCACTATGCCACCAAAATGCAGGGAGAGCTGCGCTTCCAGCCAGACTCCAACGATGCCACCTTGCTGCTCACCATCCCCAACATCTCCCTGGGCGAGGAGGGAGACTACGTGTGTGAGGTGCAGAACAGGAAGACCCGGGAGAAGCACTGCCACAAGAAATACATCTCTGTGCAGGGTGAGGGTCCACAGGGCAGGCGGGAGTGACAGAGGAGAGCTGATGCTCTTGCTGCCATCAGCTTCCCAGCCCGTCCCTATGGGAAGCCACGCAAGCAAGCTAAACTCAAGGTGGCAAAGGCAGGGCACCTGGGTTCTCAAGACACCCTTCAGCAGGGGTCAGAGACCTAAAGGCCCCCAAGAACACAGATATTCTTTTGATCAATCAGTTTCCCGTTTTCCCCTCCTCCTCTTTGTGCTGCTCCTCCAGCCCTGGAGATCCCCCGCCTCAAGCAGAACCTGACAGACATTTGGGTGAACGTCAGTGACTCCATAGAGATGCGCTGTAAGGTGGATGGCAACCATGTTCCTGAAATCAGCTGGTACAAAGACGAGAAACTGGTAGAAGAAGTGTCAGGTACAGTGGGCTGGGGGAGAATCAAAGGCAGGGAATCATGTCTGGTGGCTTTAGAGCTGAATGCTACTGGCTTCTGGGTGTTGCTGTGCCCAGGCAAGGCACCCATTTGCTGAATTGGCTGAACTCTGGTTATAATCATGTTCTGTCCCAGTTTGATAGCCAGTTTGTGGCCAAGTCTATGCCCTGGGCTTGGCTCAGCGCTGTCTGCATGTGCACGTTCAGCTGGAGAGTAGAGAGAGAAAAATGATTCATCTTCTTACTCTCAGCCCAATGGCTGGAATCATTGCTCACACAGGGACCAATCCAGATCCCATGGAAGGAACATGGGAAGGATCCAGGCACACTGCAGAGGGAAAGGAACAGGTCATGGAGCTGAAGCAGAGCTTGGCACACCAGCTGAATTGCCTGGGCACCAACCACATCCAGCATTGTCTGCAGGGGTTTTGGGCCCTCCAGACACTGCCTGGGAAAGGCCCCTCCAGGGTATTTCTGTGGCCATCAAGCCACAGAAGAGAGCCCCTACCAGCTGGTGTAATTTCATTCTCCCATCTAAAATGAACCAGCCAAAACACTAGAAGCCATATTCTGAGCCTGAATGAGTCCAGTATATTAATCCCCCCTCCCTGTGAGTGACCACCATAACTCTTTTTGTCTTACAGGGATTGATCTGGCAGACTTCAACCAGAGGCTGAGCATTCAGAGAGTAAGGGAGGAGGATGCTGGGCTCTACCTGTGCAGTGTCTGCAATGCTAAGGGCTGTGTGAACTCCTCGGCCAGCGTCTCTGTGGAAGGTACCAGCAGCCATGACACCCCTGGGGATGAAGGGGTAGGAGCAGGAGTGTGGCCAAGGTCCTACACCTCTTCCCTGTGACACCAGGGAGGCAGCAAAAGTCCCTGGGCCTTGCTAGTGGCAAGGTGCTATTACAGGAGGATCTGTAGTCTGGAGCACATTTAGCTCAGGCAAACATACCTCCCCACAGCCTGAAGCAGGCCACTAGGGATAACTGAGCTGGGGCACAGAATGGGAATCTCTGAAGCTACAATTTCCCTCCCATCCCACAGGCTCTGACGACAGGACCAATGTGGAGATTGTCATTCTGATTGGGACTGGTGTAATTGCTGTTTTCTTCTGGATCCTCCTTATCCTCATCTTCTGTAACATCAAAAGGGTATGTGACTGTCCCAGGGGAGGGGAGGTGGCATAGTGGGGTTTGGGGAAACACCATTGATGTGATATGGGGCTATATGACAGCATCCATTAAAATGAGGTCATTGAGTGATGCTTCAAGTGCTCTCACTGCCAAGAACAGGGGTTGTGGTAATGGAGGTGACAGGGAGCGGCCTTTGCCATGGGGAAGCAGGTCAAGCCAAACAAACCAAATTCCCTCTGGGAGTCAGCACCCACTGCCAGGGGAGCACATTCCTCACCCTTTGTGTTGGCTGATTCCTCCAGCCAGCCCATGCAGACATCAAGACGGGCTACCTCTCCATCATCATGGACCCCGGCGAGGTGCCCTTGGAGGAGCAGTGCGAGTACCTGCCCTATGATTCCAGCAAGTGGGAGTTCCCACGGGACCGCCTGCACCTGGGTGAGCCAGACCCCCTCCTTGCCACTGCGTGCTGCTGCAAGGTGTCACATTTACCTCTCCCACACGCTCTGCTCGAGGGCAACAAACAGCCCTTCACTTCTGCAGGGCCGTTTCCTTCCTCTGCTTTGTCCATGCCAGCTCTGTCTCAGTTCCTGCCATCATCCCTTCTCTTATTCTCACCGACAGGGCAAGCAGCCACCTGGGAAGGGCACATGTTCCACTCCTTCCTTTTCCTTTATGATGTTTTTCTTCTTCCCATGGTTTCCTGTTAGGATTTTGGGTTTTTTTTTTTTTTCATTCCATTCTGCCTTCTGCACCTGCCTTCCTTCACACTGCCTCTCTCCTTACCTATAGGTAAAGTCCTGGGCCATGGTGCCTTTGGGAAGGTGGTGGAAGCATCAGCATTTGGAATCAACAAAAGTAACAGCTGTGAGACTGTAGCAGTCAAAATGCTGAAAGGTACGTGGACAGTAAAGCAGGATGTACAGTCAGTGTAGGCAGCAAAGAATGAGACATCTGCTAGAGAATATAGAATCATAGAATAGTTAGGGTTGGAAAGGACCTTAAGATCATCCAGTTCCAACCCCCCTGCCATAAGCAAGGACACCTCACACTAATGTGAATGCCTGTCTTCTGCATAAGGCATTTAAGGCCTTGGAAAATGTTTTCTCTCCCACAAACATTCCTGGGTGCTTCTGCTTGAGCCAGCCCTGACCTTGGGGAGAGGAGCTGGAGCCAGCCTCTTAGTTTATGGCTTCTTGGCCTCAACACACTTGGTCCTTTTGGCCTTCCCTCATGGATGTTTTAGCCTCATTCAGCTGCACTGGAAGGCAAGTGGCAGAAAGACAGGAGGGACTTGGGGAACTCAGATGTCAAGGAAATTTAGCTGTTTATAAAGGCAAAGAATTAAATGTGTCTCAAAGGACAAACAACAATCCAGAGCCCCTCTTCGGCAGGTTACTAAAGAAAGTATTGCTCCCAGTTGCCTTCTTCCAAATATGCCTGTATGTTATGTTTATGGATCAGGTTCAGAGCTGGGTAAGGAAGGAGGCTGAAGCTTTTAACCTGTTCTGAGGGCTAAACTGGCTTTGAGGCCAAAGCCTGGTCAATCCAAGGTGAGATATCAAGCTTTCATAGCCACACTTTCAAACAGGCATATGAAACATTTTCATTTGGCACCCAACAAAATACCTAGGCAGTCTCTGGCCAGCAGAGGCCTGTAGGTGGGAACCAAATCCTGGCCCATCTCAGCAGTACTTACCACTGCAAGTGTACAGATGACCTGCACAGCAATTGCAGAGGGAAGGCTGGCTGTAGTCTTTTGAGGCATGGCTCTCACCTGACCCATTAGCTGCATGCTTCTGTCTCTCAGACTAAATGTACAAACTCTCAAGTAAGGCAAAATGCACATAGGGAAGCTGAGAAGCATGAAAAGGCACAGAAAATCAGAGAACACACCCTAAGGGTAAAATAGAGGATCAAGATTTGATGTGAATGGGGCACTCAGAGAGAAGATGAAGTACAGAGGGCTGGCAAGGTCACAGAACTGTGTTTGCTGCTGGACTGGAATCATAAAAAGATATTCTAGGTTGGAGCTGAGAGAGCTCCTATCTCCAGTCATGATCAAGAGACTCGGATGCCTTTTGTTTCTAATTTTCCTTCAAATTGTTTTATGGCTCGTTATCTCTGTGTGGAGGCCAAAAGGGCAGTGATTCAAACATGTACATCTATATGTAAGCCTCAAGTGATCTTTTTCCCTGCACAACTATTACAAGGGAAGATGGATTGGGAACAAGTTGTGTTGTCTCTTGCTCTGGGTCCCTGCTCCGGCTGGCAGCACTCTACATGGTATAGCAGGGATCCTGGAATCTCCAGACAAGGCTCTGACATTTCATATGGAATACACGCAATAACAAAATGTACCAAGGCTTCAGGGTCACAGCCTCCTCAGCAAGGCTCCCACTAACACTGTGCTAAGAGAAGGGTGGTGGTGAGGGGGAGTGAAAAGCTGTAAGGAGGCATCATGACAAGGTCTGTGTGTTTCCAGAGGGAGCTACTGCAAGCGAGCACAAAGCACTGATGTCAGAGCTGAAGATTCTCATTCACATTGGGAATCACCTCAACGTCGTGAATTTGCTGGGTGCCTGTACCAAACCCAACGGTAAATATCCCAGGGCGACAGGCTGTGCCTGCTCCTAGAGATCAGTGTTTGTCCGCTGTGTCCTTCCTGCTGGCTGCATGTGTAACCACAGGGACACATGGGATGCTGTTGGTGTGTCTGTGTGCAATTAGGGCAGGTGTTGCAGCTCAGCAGGGCTGCACATAACATGAATTGGGGCACTCTGACCAACCTAAGCCCTTATCTCCTCTCCTGTCTTGGTTGCCCTCTTGCCAGGTCCACTCATGGTTATTGTTGAGTTCTGCAAGTATGGAAACCTCTCCAACTACCTGCGGACCAAGCGAGAAGGATTCAGTCCTTACAGGGTAAGTAGCTTCCTTCGCCCCTAGGGACCTGTCCCATGGCTGTGGAAGGAAGATGTATAGCCTGAAACATGATCTGACACTGGCACAAAGACATCTTCTGTCTAGCAGCAGATCAGGTCTTGGTTCACATGCACACCATGGAAGCAATTTTTTTCTGCAATGGAAGATAAGTGCTTCCAAGATGGAATTACAGTCTAGGAACAGGAATGGACTCATGGGCGCAGGGATTACAGTGTGTGTTTCCTGATGAGGCTTCTGGGTTTGTCTCCTCGCCAGGAGAAGTCTCCCAGGCTGCGTATTCAGGTCCAGTCCATCGTGGAGGCAGTGAGAGCAGACAGGAGGAGTCGGTCTGGGACTAGCGACAGTGCTATCTTCAACCGCTTTCTGCTGCACAAGAGCCCGACAGCACAGCCGATCCAGGAAGGTAACACTCCAGCCTTGGCAGCAGCTCCTCACTGGGGCCACCAAAACAATGCCAGCCTTGGATAGCTTGGGGAATGGGCAGGGCGTGACAGCAGGGTGCTGGGATCAGGCCTTGGAGTTGATCACTGTTGCATGGAAAATCCCTGAACAGGGATAATGCAGTCATGTGTTATCTCTTGTAATAGACTCAAAGCCCAGAAAGCAGGATTAAATTCCTGCAGATTTTTTTTAGCCTAAAGAAAGGCGAATTGAGGGGGATCTCAGTGGGTCTTCCCTAGGACAGGAATGATGAGCTGACCCTCAAAGTCCTTTCCAGCCCTGTTTCTCACAGCTCTGTCTGACTGATATGTGCTTGAGGCTGGACTCATTCTCTTCACACTTAAGCAAGTTCTTGCCATGTGCCACCTAAGCAGAAAATCCCAGAGGGAAGCTGGTTCCCCCAGTTAGCACTGAGGACTGATTGTGTCTCACCAAGAGGCTGGTTGCATCCCACAGTCCTGGAGAGAGACAAGGAGAACAAGAGACCACTCACTGTCTAATCATTTTCTTGTACTCCTGGACAGCGGACGACTTGTGGCAAAGTCCCTTGACAATGGAAGACCTGATCTGCTACAGCTTCCAGGTGGCACGTGGCATGGAGTTCCTGGCATCCCGAAAGGTGAGTTCACCTTTGCCTTCACTCCCCTCTTCTTTTGTGTGTGCCTAGCCAGACAAGACCTGCCTACAGAGACTTTACAGGTGATACACACAGAGATTCAGTGGTCTGCCTCACACTTCTCAGGAAGTCTGAGGTAGCCTCGTGTGCACAAAGCTGGGAAAGAAGTCCTCTGGCATCTCATCCTCTCCTCAACCATCTCCTGAAATTTTTGTCTTTAACTCCTTCCCACTTCCACCATTCTCCCATTACAGCTCAGCTCTGGGAGGAGAGGGGGATGCTCCCTACTTTCTGATGGTGGTTCTTGTTCCTCTGATTTTCCCCTTCCCTCTTTGTGTGCCCTCAGTGCATTCACAGAGACCTGGCTGCTCGCAATATCCTGCTGTCGGAGAACAATGTGGTGAAGATCTGTGACTTTGGCCTGGCCCGGGACATCTACAAGGACCCAGACTATGTCAGGAAAGGCAGCGTGAGTCAAAGGCATCTTCTCAAACCCTGTACGGATTAGGTCCCCTTAACTATCCATAAACTACACTGGGGATGGAATAAACTGAGGAAAAAGGAAGAGTGGAACCACTTGTGTGGCTGGGACCAGGAACCATTGGCCCAGTGATGTATGTGCTCTTCTCCTCCTCTACCAGCAGACCTCTGTCACCTTCCTTCTGCCCCTCACTCTGTTGTTAACTTACTCTTCTTTCTTTATATGCTTTCCTCCCCCTTTCAGTGTCTTCATCCCTCCCTCTGGCCTACCCAAACCTCCACTCCTCCATGGAGAGAGGAACAGAGCTATCTGGTTTCCTTTCATCCCTTTCATCCCATTCCTACAAGAAGAGCTATCCTGGGACATGGTCCTGAGTGAAAACTTGTGCCTTTGCCTCTTCCTTCTGTAGGCCCGTCTCCCACTGAAGTGGATGGCTCCAGAGAGCATCTTTGACAAGGTCTACACTACCCAGAGTGACGTCTGGTCCTTTGGGGTCCTCCTCTGGGAAATCTTCTCGCTAGGTGAGTGCTAATGAGGGTTACATGATACTGAGGGAGATGTCTCTTCCCACATAGCAGTTTGATGGGTGAGTCTGTGCAGGAGGCCCGGATATTCTGAAGAATGTGTAAGGAATGTGATTGGAAGAGACATCTATGTAGGCAAAAAAAATGTAGAGGCCATACCCGCCCACAAACAGAGTGAAGGGGAGAGAGGCAGAGGAGCCTGTCTCAGGCAGCACTAAGGACTTGGGCTGTGTCTGAGAAGTGACCACATCTCACTGTGTTTTGGGAGGAAGGGCAGTCTCAGAGGGACTGGTTTCTGATGGCACATTTCACATTCCTACCCCTCTTCAAACCTCCTTTAGGGGCATCTCCATACCCTGGAGTCCAGATCAACGAGGAGTTCTGCCAGAGACTCAAAGACGGTACCAGGATGAGAGCTCCAGAGTACGCCACAGCAGAAATGTGAGTCAGAAACCTCCCAGATCCCAACATAGGGCAGGACAGGCTCCTCTGTGGGATGCAAAGACCTTTCAGCCAAGGGGGGGGATAAACCAACATATCCTTCACTCCAGGCAGCTGCCTAGAGGACAGGCCAGATGGGTTCGAATCAGAGCTATCTAGAGTGTCCAGAGTGGGGTAGGAATTGGCATAAACTAAGCATCTCTTCTTGGCAGATACCGTATAATGCTGAGCTGCTGGCATGGTGATCCCAAGGAGAGACCAACGTTCTCCGACCTGGTGGAGATACTGGGGAACCTTCTTCAGGAAAATGTCCAGCAGGTGAAAACCATTCAGTGTCCCTGCTCAGCTCCAGACAGCTCTTTCTTCTCCCACCACTAGCTCTCTTGCTGTGCCCTCCTCTGACTCCCTTGCCAATGCAATACTTCTACATAGGCCAAATGATGACACAGGGTTTCCTGGATCAGAGAGATCTGTTTCCCAGAGCTACTGGAGAGCTCATTTCTGTTGTAGCTTTCTAGCTGCATCCTAATATAGCTCCACTCTGTTCAGGGCAGGTGCCTTCAGTCATCATTCCAGCATTTCCATCCCAATCCCTAGATGATTATCAGAAATTTTTCAGCTGACTCAAGGCCCTGGCACTCCTGCCTCCCACATGCCTGCATAATAAAAAGCAGGACTTCACCAGGAGTTCTGAAACCCCATCCTTGGATCTAAATGGCAGGGCCATGTGACCCAAACAACTGTTCCATTACAGCAGTCAGATACACAGATTTCTTTGAAACTAGTATTAATCACTGCTATGCAGTAACTCACCAGGACTTTTAACTGTAATGAGTATGCAGCTCTGGTATTAACTTGTTCTTGATGTTCCATTTCAGATGATAGCTAAATGCTTTAATATGAGTACTGGCTCATCCTGACACCCCTGATTTTAACCTTTCAGCACTAGATCCCAGGACAGGCATGACTAAGCTGCAGTGATGTGCCCATGGGAGCACAGTGCTCTGACTGTGTAGGCTGGAGAACTATAAATGCCACAGGACTGGGTTGTTTTCTGGCTCACACACAGCTCCACACACCTGCAACATTTGCAGCTACTTAGTGCAGAGGGCATAGAAATCCCAAGCCAGATAGTTTGTTCCAGAGAAAAAAAGAAGACATAAACCAGAATCTTTCTCCCCAGCTCTGACAGCTTCTTCTTGTAGAGACCTTTCCTGTGGGAGAGCCTTCCCCTCCTTGTAAGGCCACTCACTGTTCTTCCTACCAGGAAGGAAAGGATTACATCCCGCTGAATGACTCTCACAGCTCAGAAGATGATGGTTTCTCCCAGGTGCCTTCCTCTGCACAGCAAAACTCAGATGAAGAGGACTTTGACATGAGGATACGCTGTCACAGCCTAGCAGCAAGGTGAATCCCCTCTGGAAAGGGCAGAGGGAGCTCAGCAGGCAGCCAACAGCCTGAGCCTGAGGAGGGATATGGGGAGAACCCAGTAGCAAAATGTTGGGAAACCCCCAGGGGATCAGATGCGATCCATAGCATCTTGCTTATAAAAGCAAAATCACTTTCCTGATGAGAAAGAGCCCTTGATGTGTAAGCCTATGACATTCCTTCTCCTGCCTCCAGCTACACTGCCAGAGCACCAAGTCCCACTAAAGGTGTCATGGCTCATCAGGTAGCTGAGGAAAGAAGGTGTCAGCTGGGACTCTGCCCTTCTGCTAATGCAAGAGCTTCATCCTATCTATTTCTAACTAACCCACACAATTAGACCTAGGCTTTTCATCCCTGGAAAGCTGTGACAGTGAGATGCCTGCAATCTATTTGACATTATTCTGCTTATCCAAATTGGAGAGATAATCTGGGTGCTCTCCTCTGAACAAGTAGTATGGGCTTGAGAGGCTTAAGGTGACCCCATTCCTCTCCCAAAATCCACCATTTGGGTCACCTGCCTCCCTGCATACTTTGGTTGCACCAAGGGGAGGTTGTTTTGGGTTCTGTTGGTTCAGGGCATGGACTCTGTTGGTTTTACTGAGTACAGTCTGCTTCTGCCAGCAGATACTACAACTGTGTGTCGTTCCCTGGTTGTTTGACGGGAGGAAATCAGATCAGGTGTCCATCCAGGATAAAGACATTTGAAGAGTTTCCCATGACACATACAATGTACAAGGCACACCCGGTGAGTAGCATGTTAGTGGAGTGGAGCAGGGGGCAAAGAAATGTTCATCTGTTTCCTGACACCTTTGTTGTTAGGATCGTGAAAGGAAGATCACCCCTATCTAATGTCAGTCTGTCTGTGTCATTCCTGTTCAGTCCATCCAGTCCTATGCCCATTCATTTCTCCACCTGGCACACAGGGGCTTCTCTGCAGCACAGCTCATACTGCCTGAATGTGAAATAGGGTAGTTAGGTCTGCAAGCAAGGGGACTGTAAAGGACCTCAGAGAAGAGCCTGCTCTTCCCCCTTCTCAAATCTGTGAACACAGCCTGGATAAGCATACTGAAATCCAGCCAGGACTAGGTAAATCCAAAATCCTTGTACTTCCTGTATCCTGACCTACACAACAGTGTGCAGTAGGGGCCCTCCTGGCCTCTCTGAACTAGGCTGGTACTTAGGATCTCTTCTAGTGAACTTAAGTCATCCCTTAAGTCTCAGAGGGAAATCTCACCTCTCACAGATTTGATGGTAATACATTTTTCAGACAGAGAACTCTTCATTTCTTTTTTTCCCCCAAAAGTGGCACTGAACTGCACACAGTATGTGCTGCTTTTAAGAAGGCACCTAACAAAATCACTTCCAGCAAGACCATGGAACATGCTGGTGAAGTGCCCCTACTCTTTTTTCTCTGTCATAGACACACATGGTCTCATCTCCTGAATGATTCCTCCTCCCTTCCCACTCTGATCAGTCGACAGGGATGTTACTGATAACTCCTGTTGCTTCCTTCCAGGACAATCAGACAGACAGTGGGATGGTTCTGGCATCTGAGGAATTTGAGAGGATAGAAAACCGACACAGAAAAGAAGGTGGATTCAGGTACTCAAGTCTAGCCACTCAGCCCTCCCTGCTGCCGAGTGCAGTGAGACCAGGAGGCAGCTCCTGGTGTCTCCCCGAAGGATATATACCTCTTGGCGCTTGCAGGAGCAGCAGGGCTCTGGGCTATGAGCCAGATAAGTCTGTGCACATTAACAAGAGGCAAAATGCATGAAGAACAGACCTGCCTACTGCTTCCTAGGGTTTAAAAACATAAACTGTGCCCATTCAGTGAGAATGTGTTCGTTAGGATAATGAAGCACAGCGGAGTGACAGGGTTGATAAGACTCTTAATGCTTATGGACACTTTCTGGTGAAATGTGTCAGGTGGGATGGATGGAAACTATGTGGCTGTCACCTCCTCCTCCCTCCCACAGCCCTGACCCATGTCAGTCCTGATGTGGCATTGCAGGGATGGTGCAGGCCTGAGGACTTCCCACATGCCAGTACTGAGCCCGGCAGGCTAAGCTGACACATTAAAGATGCTATGGATGGTTATGTCCTGCCCCAGACTTGAATGGAAACTGGGCAAGAACCTGACCAGCTCATCTCTGCTTGGTGCCAAGGCAGGCTGGGACCTTGTCTCCATGACAGTTTGTTGAGTGAGCCGTGTCAGCTCATGTGTAGACAAGACTAGTCCCAAGCCTCTTCCTCACCCCCTCTGCTCCTAACATCAGATCAGACTGGTTGTTGTCTTTTCCCTTAGCCATAGCCCTGTAGCCTCTCTGCTGTTTTATTGGACTGTCTGCTGCTTCTTGTCCTTGTCCTCCTTTCCCTAAGGCATGTTCCTTTGTATCCTACACAACGAGCTACCTGCCATCCTGTCTTCTTGAAAACACTGCCCTTAAAACTGTCCGTGAGTGTGTCTTTGCCCTCGCTCTTATGACTTCTTGCCAGTCACCTGGTATTGGCAGTCACTGAGATGGGGTTGCTGATTCCCTCCCACAGTTTCTTCATCATCTTCCTTTGTTTTCTTTCCCCCACCCTGGTTGTTGGTCTGTATCACTCTCTGTTAACTCCTGCAAGGTCTAGAAGCAATTGTGGCAATGTCTCTTGTCTCTTCCTGCTCATTCATGTCCCAACCTTTCCCTGGGCTTCCCAAAGGTATCTAAGAACAGCTGAAATAACTCTATCACTGGGTTATGTGCAGATGTTCCACAAACCATATGGGCTGTGCCTAGGTTTAGAGCAAGACATGGTGGTGTGCTTTGAAACAGAGGTGTAGGTGCATTCCTGACCCTGCCTCTGCCCCGTGTATTAGCATATGATTCCTGAAGCTGGGATCTCTCTAAGCAGGGTGGAGGGTTTCCAAGAGTGCTCAGACTGATCTCCTGTGTGTTTCTTCTCCCAGCAGTAAAGGGCCCAGCCGAACTGCAGAGCTGCCGGGGGAACAGTCCAACCTGCAGGGCAGATGTCGTCCGTCATATGGGTCCCAAGTCAGAGGCCAGACTTTTTACAACAGTGAATACGGGGAGCTGTCAGAACACTCTGAGGACGGCAGCTGCACCCCACCTGGAGAGGAGGCCAGTCCCCCCACTCTCCATGCTTCCTTCTTCTCCGAGCAGTACTAACGGCATCAGGCCCTGGAGGCACTTGCCGAGGCATCCCCTCTCATCCTCCAGGCACATCACCAGAGTCACTCAGAGCTTCTCCTTCAACCTATGCCCAACCCCAGCAGGGAACCTACCCCAAACGGATGGAGAACCGCAGCACGATGGCCCACACAGCACCACCAGCTGCAGCTTCCCCATGCCGGGACTGGAGAGAGCACCTCACTGATTCCTCGTGTTTCTTTTCTTCCTGTGGCTCAGACAGATGCATTCTGCCAGTGAGTGGGTGCCTGCATTCAGCACTACAGCACCTTCTGCCTAGCATCCTGCCTTCGCTCAGATCAGCTTCCCATTCAGAAAGCCCATTTCAAGTCAGATATAAATAGATCTGCCTTAGTCTCAAGTTTCTTCGTGGTGTGCAGCCTGAATGTTTTTCCTTGGATTGCTTCCTCCTCCTCTCCTCATGATGTCAGTTGCTGAGCTGTGGAGCAGAATCAAAGGGAAGAACTCCCTAGTGATATTTGCAGCAAGAGCAGGACATTTTAAAGAGGTGTATGGAGAGATCCCGAGGAATCTTTGTAAGTGTTCATGCACACTGTTCATTCCGAGCAGATGCCAGCCTCTTCATCTCCTCTGCAAGCAACACCCACACCCCTCTCATCTCTGCTGGGAGGAAACTTGTCAATCTGCTTTATCACCAGGATTATTTTAGCCATCCTAACACAGCTAGTCCTGAGTAGTCATCAGTTGATGGCCAGAGTCCTTCCTGTTAGATAAATAGCAAATCTTTTTGCAGGCCCTATGCAAAACAGGGTTTTATGTGATCTGTGCTGGGAGCAGGTTACTCACAGGTCTGCTGCCTCACCTTCCCCTTCTCCTAGAGCAGTGCTGAGATCATTTGTTGCTCCAGTGAGAAATTAAAGCAAAGCTGTGTTATTTTCAGTTGGTTTCTAAACATACAATGAAAATGGGTTGCTTGCTGGGAGGAAAAGGATCAAAGTGGTAGGGAGTGAAATGTTTTATTTCCAAGTTGCTGCGAGTTCTGGAAACAATGGAAGAAACAGAGCTCCAGCAATGAGGTGCTCTGGGTTTCATCCCCTGGTGTGCTGGCATCACTGAGCACATGGAGGGCAGCACCTCTCCAGGGCTCAAGCCCCAGTTCTCCTGGATGGACAGCTCTGGAACATGACCTCTTCTGTCACCGTGATCCCCTGGCTCTAAGAAGGCAGCACTCTGCCCAACAGGCTCCTCTCCAGTTTCTGTTGCCAGTACAGTGTACCTGTCTCGGGAGGATCAAGGAACATTTATTTGCTGAGGAAACATCTCATCACTTGGGCCTTTTGTTTCTAAAAGATACTACATGAATTCAGAGTCCTGGGGAACCTCTGCAGCCCCTCTGTGCTGCTGCCTCACCACTTCCCACCTACTTCTTTCCATCCTGCTCACAATCAGAGAGCTCAGCCACAGAGCACGGTTCCATTAATGCCAGAGGAGTCAGGCTGAACAAGATCATTAGAACAGCTTGTCATCATCTCTTCTCCCACATGCCAGTGGCTGGCACAGGTCTTTGCTCCAGGGCATCTCAGCACTGGGGTGTTTCTGCTTGCGGGCCACACCTCTGTGTAGAGAGCCAAGGGTTTGGTCTGGACTTTGAAAGCTGTGTTTCCTGTCAGACGTATTGCTTTCCCAAACTGTTATTTCTTTTCCAGCAGAGGGTTTTATGCATTTCCTGACATAAGCCTGTGAGACCTTACAGATGATGTTCCCAAGTCTTAATTATAGTTCTCCACGCAAGTGTAGTGGAGAGATTTATTTAGCACATGGGAAAAGCATGCCTGTCATTCAGATTCTTTAGCCTGTGCTCAGCGTGCACGATGTTCTCCTCCCTAATTGTGTCAGCAGAATGACATGGCTGTGATTTCCATGGCAAAAAAAAAGAGGCACAAAACCGACCAAAACTTGAGCCAAACTGGCTCAGGATGTGGAATTGAAAACGGCACGTGACAAAGAATTCCCTGACTTCTGCTGGTGTTCCCTGAAGTTGCCAGGAATTTAAGCATCTTTAAGGAATTGTTATTGACTCAGTAAGAACCCTCTTGCAGGAGATGCTGGAGAGTCAGGCCAAGGAAGTAGGACAGCCCGCAGGGTATAGGCCACACCAAATTCTCCTGCCCTCACCTTGCCCTGGTTTTTGAACTGGTGGTTCCCTTGACAGGAGGAAGGCTGCAAGTGCCCTGTGCTGCTGGGGGTCTCAATGGGTGGAAGGTGACAGGCGGCTGAGCTAAATTCAGGCTGCTTGCTTGGTGATGTGTATCCATAGGATCCAGGCTCTCTTGTTCCCATTGCTTCACAGTTCTCTGCCTGGAAACACAGCCCCATCTGAGCGAGGGCCCAAGAAAGAGGCCTATAAATAAAATAACAGTTAAAGAACAGAGCACCAAAGTAGCTGCAAGTCCTTGTCCATGTATGAGGGACTGAAATGTGTTAGCAAAGCCTGACACTTGCAGGGCACTGACAGGATTCCTCAGCAGGAAGGGGACAAAGGTATCTGAGCACCCTCAGCACTCCCAACCAGCCAGGACAGCTGCACTTTGTCTCTAGGTTCAGCTGTAAACTTCTCACAAGCATCCCTGTGCAGAAGGGTTACTTCACCAGTCATTGTTAACAATCCCCTGCTTCTCTCTAGGGAAAGCACCCGTGTCACATCTGATTTTTGAACATTCAAATCACTCTACTCCACTTAAGTTTATTTTCTCTCTTTTGCACCATCTGGGGGGGGTGTGTGTGTGGAATCAGATCCTATTGTATCTGTACCAACAGCGTCACATGAACAATACAGCCATGATATGAGCAAATGCTGGCTCCTCTTCAGACACTCTGCTGATGAAGAGCAATTGTAGCGTGGGATAGTGAAGAGCTGTTGAAACAATTGTACTTTCATGCTCTCTTAAAAGTATACTAAATTTAGAGTACAAACCTGATAACCTTTCTCTACATTCTTGCATTATTTCTGGCATTGTGATTTTTACAGTCTCCAGATAACCGTCAGCATGAAATGAAGCTGGTCTGGTTTGGTTTGAAGATGTGAGGCAGCAGCGCTGCCTTTCTTTCCACAGCAACAAGGGAGTATTTCAGTTTTAAACCCCAGGGTTTGCTGACTGTGCCTGCTCCACTCACAATGCACTCTGTTTTGGGCTTTTTACTGGAACTCAACATAGAAGCTAAGCTATTTATCATCCTTTAAAATGAATGTTCCCGCTCCACACACGGTCTCATTCCTCCTTACAAAGCGTTGGTGTTGAGAAGACATTCCTCCCTCATGAAAACAAAGCGTTGGGTCCTCTACTTGCAAATACACACTTGTGTCTCTGAAGAAAAACCTGTGTATCAAGTAACACTGCATTTATATTGCAATATTTTAACCTGGTACCTGTTGTTGCTACAGCAGCATTCAATGTTTCAGTGGGCTGCCTTCGAAGCAAGTAGGTTACAACATGGGTTATGTGTGAGTACAAAAGTGTGGTCTGTGAGTGTGCGTGAGTGTTTTGTGGGTGAGCGTGTGAGTATTTGCATGTGAGTTTTCTTACCAGTGAGCGTATGTGAGTGTTTATAACTCACGTTGAGTCTTGTCTCTGGAAGTTCACGGTTATATATCAAACCAGTTAGAACACTGCTTTCTTTCCTCTCCTCCTATAGTACTTGTTATCCTTTGTCATTAAGAGTTTTGTTGTAATATCTCAATGTGAAAATGAATAAAGTCATAAACTGGCAGCTGCTCTCTGGTTCCTGGAGCCGGTGCCGCTCCCCACACAGCACCGGGCGGCCATAGAATAAGCACGGTTTAGTTTTATTCTTTTTATTCCCCTTTGCATTTCCCTGCATCCTCTAGGAAACAGCTGGCCTTTGTGGCGCTTCCATCCGGGATGAAAAGCCCTCTTTCCTCAGGATGAAGCAGACGCTCCCTGGTTACCCTTGCTGCCAGGAGCCGCCGGCTCAGCGCCCAGCCCTTCGCCCCGCTGCCATCGCCCCCAGACCGGCGACCCTCCCGCAGCCCCGGGACCCCGCGGCCGCTCCTGCCCTCCTTCGCCGCCGGGCGGGACCAAGGGCCCCGGAGCCCTGCGGACCCTGCTCCAGCTCCGCACGGAGCCCACCCCGTCCGCGGGCGGAGGGAGGCTCGGCAGCGGCCCGCAGGTGGCGCCCTCAGCCCGGCGGCGGCCGCGGGCCCCAGGGCAGAGCCCGGGCGGGAAGATGGCGGCGGTGTAAACCTGGCAGGGCAGTGAAGGGACGGCGGGAGTCCTCCGGGCCCACGGTGTGCCACGGCCGGAGCGCGCTGGAGGTGGGATAGAAATGGATTTGTGGATGTTTCTCTCACAGAATCACCAGGAGCTGGAGGCATGGCTCCCTCCTCACCCCTGTGGTGACCTGCGAGGACCTCAGTGTCATTCACCTGCCAAAATAGGGTCCCTGAGGAGCGGTTGCCGGCAGAGGCATGGCTGTCCTCTGCAGGGTGAGGAGACGTGGGGACATTCCCTCAGCTCCAGCCTCTCCATCACCATCAATGCCTTCATCCATCACAGGGTGAACGCAGCCTAACAGACCTTTGGACTCCTCCCCTTCCCATCCAGGGACATGTCTGTCTGGGAATGTGGGGATTGAAGCACTTCTGTTCATGAAATCCCCCATTTTGGTGGTACCCTGCTCCTCTCCTGCCTCCCGACTCGTCCATCAAGCAGGGATGTCCCTTCCTTAGGAAGGCCCACAGCTTGGTACATGGCACAGAGCAACCTCCCAGCTCCCACTGTGTGAGGAGGGATGGGACCAAGCAAGCAGCCCTCACACTGGGAGTCAGGCATGGCAGACACTTCACCTGGGCAGAAACACAGCGCACAGGAAACCAGACAGGGCGAAATGGAAAGCAGCCTGCTCTTGTGGTTAGAAACGGGAACTGGGAAGTCGCGAGCTGTGACGTACGGAAATGGACTCTGTAACTCGGGAGCTATAAAGCAGGTCTGTTTATTGCGCGCA
>NDXB01021662.1:4299-22711 GCA_002631895.1 Agapornis roseicollis | reverse complement strand
TAATTTTTTTTTTTTTTTTTTTTTTTTTTTTTTCCCTTTCCCCTTCCTGCTGGACTAAATGAGAAAAAGGGAAGGTGGGATTCAAACGGGTTAACTAACCACCACTGGCCTCCACAGAGTGCTGCGTTGCTGGGTGTAGAGCGTCAAGGTAAATGAGAATAAGAAATAGAGGTACCTCCCTGGGCTTGCAGGAAGCAGCAGGGGAAGGCTGGAGGAGCTCTCGAACAAAGTGCTTTTTATTCTGCAAGCACGGGGAGCAGCATGCATGCATGGTAATTAGAGGAGAAAGGCCAGCTGCTGACGGTGTGTTCTGAACCCATAATAATAATAATCAAAATAAAACAACATTGTGAGATGGAACATGATTTCCTACTGCCAGACACACCGAGAGCACGGAGGTTTGCTTGCCTCTTGCTGCAAAGACCAGAATACAAAAAGGAGGTTTTCCTCTGTGCATTTAGGTAATGGGCAGAATCTATATAGACTCTATTGTTGTAAACAGCCCCACTGATGCAGATGCAGGTCAATCCCTCCAAAACCTGTTGCATTTACTTAACTCCAAAAGGAATAAAACAAAGATGTGCTCCACAGTAGTGCAGCAGATATGATGTAATAAAACGGTGACATTATTAGCATTTATTCAACAGGAGGTAGCAGTCCCATGGTCACATTCTTCTCAAAGCCCTTTTGGTCTCTGCCTTGTTCTTCTTGACCCTCATGCTCTCTTACTGTATCTGACTCTTCCTCCCCAGCATGCTTAATATCCAGAAACTTGCTCTTTAATTACTGTGCTTATGATTTGCAACCTGGCCAGTGGTGCCAGAAAGTGAAACACAGCCTTTTAAAGTGTGGAGGAATCAATCTGGCTACAGTCAAAAGAGAGAAATGTGGTCTCAGCTAATTCAGAGGTTCAGCGTTGACAAGCCCTATTGAGCATAGGTGGCTGGCTGTTAAGTGTGCAGCAAAGTCATGAACTCACCCCATGGGAAGGAAAGAGGTCTTTTTCTTTTTTACTTTTCTCTTTTGTACTCAATGTATATGATCACACACATCAAGGAGAAAAATGAAGGGGGAAGGGGGACTGTCCTGGGACAATTTTCAAGCCTGTTTTCAATTAGTGTGATTTTCCCCCCTGCCCCTCCCAAGGTCAGTGTTTCTACTGCTCCACTGGCCTTCCTTCCTCCCTGTCTTTTCTGAGCTTAGCAGCAAGTTATTTTTTTTTTAAGGGTTGTGACAAGAGACCTTGCAGAGTTCAGATTTTTGATGTCATGAAATGTAATTAGATATATAAAAAATAAGGTTTCGGGCTTGTTTGCTTTTGTAGCATCTCTTGATTGGATAGTAATTCCAACAGTTATAACATTATTATTATTATTATTATTATTAAATAATATTGTAGTGGTAACAAAGAGTAATAGCCAAATGTAAGAGATTTAATATGAGGTGTAGGAAAAAAAATAGATTCTGCATTAATTGAATAGTCAAGAAAATGTGAGAATGAATCCAAGTTTTCATTTACAGTTCTGACAGAACCAGAAAATACCAGATTTTAAGACCAGAAACAGACCTTAAAATATCTGCTTTTTCAACCTCCTGTGTAACAAAATTTGAAAATATCATCCAACTTTTTCAAAGGTTGAGAAATAGTAATTTAATTTTGCCTTTCTCCTTATGTTTTAAAGAAAGGGTGAGGAAAGAAAAGTGGATGCAAATTTTCTGCAGTGTTGGATTTTAGAGGTGTAAATCTTGGATTCTTTGGATCACACTCTCATATATCCAACCACCAGGATCAGGGCAACAACATGCTCCTTATTGTGCAGCCACGAAAGGTTTTAGCTGAAAAGATCTATTGCATGTACTTAGCAGGAGGTCATCCCCAGACTTCTGTTCTAAAACAAGGAAGCTGAGAGCTTGTGAAGGGACTCTTATTTGCTCTTCATAGAATCATATAATCACAGAATGGCTTGGGGATGAAGGGACCTTAATGCTCATCCAGTTCCAACCCCTTGCCATGGGCAGAAGCACCTTCCACTAGATCAGGTTGCTTCAAACACCATTCAGCCTGTCATTGAACACTACTAGGTATGGGGCAGCCACAGCCTCTCTGTGCAACCTGTGCCAGTGCCTGACCACCTTCACAGGGAAGAACTTCTTCCTAATGTCTAATCTAAATCTCCCCTCTTTCAGTCTAAAGCTATTCAAACACTCTTGTCCATAACAAAGAAAAAAAAAAATGAGTCCTACCTTTTGTTTGAATATATTCCTCAGTCTTCTAGAGCAGAAAAGTTGTGGATGCATATTGCAAATACTATGGATGTATGACTCCAAACAAACTTATGTAAAGAGCAAGTGAAATGATGTGTAGCTGGTAACAACTGTGAGTCTCCTTCACGCTGTGTGTGTAACTGAGATTTCTGTATGTGCAGATTGCTTTTTCCTTTCACTAATAATACCGAAACAATTGTATGAGAGGAAGAGTGATGTGTTACTGTACTGACTGTGTCACTGGTCTAGTTATTATGAAATCTTCGGGGATGGTCTAAACAAAACAAGATGTTCTCTACATATTGAAGGAGTTACTGCAAAAGCAGTGGGTATTTTTAATGTTTAAATAGGCTGTTCAACTGGTCTAAGTAACTGCTGCGTATTCTTCACAATCATGAGTAGGGGTAAAATTATCTCAAACTTAAAATGAACAATCACATAGTATTAATGCCCTGTAAATTGCTGAATATACATTTCAGATGTATAGACATGTACTTAGTCACAGAGATGCAAAAGGAAAGAAAACAAACATAAATTTCAATTTAAAAAGTAATATTCTGTGTTTTAGCAAGCTGTCTTTCATGCTCCAAGGGAGGAAAACAGGGGTATTTTTGAGCTTCTTAACCTAATTAATACAGTCAATGAAAAAGATATATGTAATCAACTATAATTCTTTCTAGAAGAAGCAAAATTTTCAGGTGCACACATTTAACAGTAGACTGGAATCTACAGTTATAGGGTAATACAATTCAGGAGGAATCTCTGGAATTCAGATCTTCAGTTCAGAGGAAGATCTAATCAGATCAGAGTTCTGAAATCTCTACTCAGGTGACAAAAAAAATCAGTAGGCCTTTCCCTCTCAAACTACTTTAATTTGCACATCATTCCAGCATCACTTGGTATCATGGAGGTCTGTTTGGTGCCAACACTGAGTCTGCCCTAGCAAGGAGCAGGAGTCCAGCACTGTCTCTGACAGTCAGCTCCATGTTGCCTTCAGCACAAGAAATTGCTGGGCTACCCTAGTACTGCTCCCTCAGAAAAGTCAGCTTTAGACAATTAAGTTGTAATTGAACTATTTTCTTCAACCTCTCTTTCAGTCACCAAAGAGACACAGGTCATTCTAAAACCTGATCCATCTGATCTACTTTAAATGTTGCCTTTAAGATTTGGTGAACTGCATTTTAAAGTTCCTCTTTCTCTCCACTGGCTGGAGGGGTAACACTGGGTGATACCTGTAATGTAGCAGGGACATACATCTGACTACATAAGGGCATCCACAAAGCCAACCACCTTTAACTCACTTTGAAATCAGCAGAATAAAAGGCATGATTCAACTCATCCTATAGAAGATACCTGCACAGGAAGATGAACTGCCTAAGCCTATACTGGTTAGATCTCCACTAATGAGAAAATAAATGGTAAATACAGATATATGAAATTAAGTGGTTAATTCAATTTTCAATACCTGAATTTGATCAAATATATTCCAAGCTATACAATTGGAAACTTGCTGAGGTCCAGAAAAGATTTACTTTATAGTTTGACTCAAGAATTGACTCAGATAAATGTCTCTTAAATAGCCAAGATTGAACTTTGCAACCAAGAGAGATATCTTACTAAAAATGCTTGATAGCTTTGGTTGAGAAAATGCTATTTGAGCTGTGTAACTTGTTCAGGAATACTTCTTAGTGTCTATGTTTGAGTAGTGAACCTGTTAAAGGCTGAACTAACTCCCAGTGAAATAAATAGGAAGACCTTATAGAAAGTCCAGAACATGCATGAGGTAGGAAACAGCCCACTGTAACTCTCACAGTTGTCATGTTTTTTTCAGTTCCACTCCTAAAATACTGCAGTTGCTTCCAGTGACTGGAATATGCAGACACAATTCAGTTAATCATAGAAGAAATTACTGTCTTGTTCTTAATAAATATGAAGAACTTTAAAGAACATAGTGATTGCTCTTCATGGAGTCTTGTCTAGAGTGACCAAGGTGAAATTTACTTTAGGGAAAAGGCAAAAATAATACCTGCATGCAGTAGTTTTGACAGCAGTAGCCCTCAGGAGTACTTGCTCCTCAAATCCAAATACTTGAAAGATTACTTTAAGTCACGGAGGAGGAAGGATTGATTTGGTATGGTAACAGGAAAAAACGCAAAGGATTCCCTTCTGAGTATGTTGATTTTGAATGTGGAAAAAGAAGAATTTCAGGTTAAACCAAAAGGAGATAAAGAACCACCTTATTAAAGCTGAAGCTATGAGTCTGCCTTTCAAACCTCCCACAAATTGAACTGATTTTAAATAGAACATTATAAGATGCTGCCAAATTTCACTTCCTGGTGAAAGAAAATTGAAGCTGAAGCTGAGACACCATTCTAAAGTAGAAGTTTGGACTGTATTTTTATTCTATAAAAGCTAATTAGCTCAGCAGTTGCTTTCTTCTGAGCTCATTCAGCTTTATTTATGACTGCAGCATTACCAATGAAAACAAAAAAACAAAGCATAAAACCCACACCAGAAGAAGACTGCTGTGTAAAGGAAGATGTTCAAGATGTTTAGCTATATCTTAAGGACCTGGGTACCTTTGGTATGAACAGGTAAGCATCTGTTATGGTGGAATTTCACTAAGCAGCTTAATTAGGTCTTTATGCTACTTAATGTTATGATAAATGACTTACCAGAAGTTATTAATTAAAGTATTAAAGTCTCATTATTTGTTAGTAATGGGGCATATGAGAAGAGGGAAAGGAATAGGGCTTTATTATTAACAAATTTCAGGGAACAGTGAGTAAATTGGATAAACAGAGGAAATACACATCTGGCTCCTTTCATTTGTTGTATAAATCATTCAATAGTTTGTACTTGTTGCTGGAATACTATATATTTTAAACCAAATGTTTTAAACTACTAGTACTGTTGGCTGATGGTTAAAATAAACTTTTCCATAGCCAGCTTCAGGAAATCAGGGGTTCATCAATGGGAATTCCTGGCTCATCAGTGTATGTCTGTCTATTTAGCCACACATTAAAATCATAGAATCATAGAATAGTTAGGGTTGGAAGGGACCTTAAGATCATCCAGTTCCAACCCCTCTGCCAGAAGCAGGGACAGCTCACACTAAACCATGCCACCCAATGCTTCATCCAATCTGGCCTTGAACACTGACAGGGATGGAGCACTCACAACCTCCCTGGGCAACACATTCCAGCATCTCACCACCCTCACAGGAAAGAACTTCTTCATTAGATCCAATCTAAACTTCCCCTGTTTAAGTTTGAACCCGTTACCCCTTGTCCTGTCACTACAGTCCCTAATGAAGAGTCCCTCCCCAGCATCCCTATAGGCCCCCTTCAGATACCGGAAGGCTGCTATGAGGTCTCCACACCACCGCCTTCTCTTCCCCAGGCTGAACAGTCCCAACTCTCTCAGCCTGTCTTCGTATGGGAGATGCTTCAGTCTCCCAGTCATCTTTGTGGCCCTTCTCTGGACTTGTTCCAACAGCTTCATGTCCTTTTTATGTTGAGGACACCAGAACTGCACACAATACTCCAGGTAAGGTCTCCCAAGAGCAGAGTAGAAAGGCAGGATCACCTCCTTTGACCTGCTGGTCATGCTTCTTTTGATGCAGCCCAGGATACAATTGGCTTTCTGGGCTGCAAGTGCACACAGTTGACTTATGTTAATTTTTTCATGGACCACAACCCCCAAGTCCTTCTCCACAGGACTGCTCTGAATCTCCTCTTTGCCCAACCTGTAACTGTGCCTGGGATTGCTCTGTGAATAGTCATTTCACTTTAGCTTATTTTTAATAGTGGAGATTTAAGGTGATTTGCTTGTTACTTAGCTGATTAAGTGCTGTGCGTCACGGTGATATAAGATGAACCTCAGTATCCTCTCTGTTAACCACTTCCTGTGTAACAACTTCAGGGAGTGTTGGCTTCAACTTTTCATTCTTCCACCAAGGATTGGTCTTCAAAAATCTCATGTTTATTGAGGAGCTGAGACTGAGTTTGGAGACTAGGGTTGCAGTTTCTCGCTCCTGCCTTGAGGTGTCTGTGGTGCATATGTGTCTGTCTAGATTCCCATTATCTAGCCACTATCTGAGTGCTATATGAAATTGAGGGTGTAATTCATCTCATCAGAAATTATGCTTAAATGTCGTCAGCGGAATTTTCCCTTGAGCACTGCTGACAGTAGTGTTAGATTTTATTCACCTGTAATGGGAACTGAGAAAATTTCTACAGATAGATACTGACACCACAGATATTTTCAGTCAGGAAGAAGGAATCTTGCCGTGTCTTTTATTTTTATTTATATATTTATTTTATTTATATATTTGCCATGTCTTTTATTTATACAAACCACAGGTTTTTCCTGTGGTATGTATAGTGATCAAACAGTTATTTTCAATGTAAATGTGGGTTCATTTTGCATGCATGGGAATATCCCAATCTGATGATGGTGACTCTCTTGACTTACTCTTAAGTTCACCCTCTGAAGGAAAGAGTTCATGAAATGGAAGAAAATAGTCATTGAGAAGCAAGCTGCTGTTTGGAAAGGTCATAAGATAGTGGAAAATGGGGGTTATACTAAAAGGAAGGTACTATTCTACTACCTCATATTTCAGATATAAAATATTTTCTTAAGCAGATTGATAATAGTCTAGATAAGCCTTTGGACTGACCTGATATTCTTACATTTCATATTATATTCTTATACCCTGACTACCAGATCTAGACCTCCGCCCAAATGGGAAGAGGAAAGAGTGTGAATATCCCAGACCTAACTATGCATGTACCATGACATAAGAACATGCATTATGTAGCAGGCTGGATGTGGTAGGATTTAATTGTTAGATGGCTGCAAAAGAATTAGTGTAATACAGTGTTAAAACGGACCAAAATGAGAAAGGTGTTTAGTAGGAACACCCTGAGTAAATGAAAGGAAAATAATATTTCTTTCTAAAGTTATTTTCATTACTTCTATGTGTTTTAATGTCCTCAGTTGGAGAAGAGAGCCACCACTTTTTTGTTTTCCAATCTAATTTGAGCCCTTAAATATTTAATATGATTTGGAAGGTACATCAGTTCCCTGGAGATGTTTTGAATAAATGTGTCTACCCTCTTTCAGTGGAGCTCAATTCCAAAGCCTATTGTTGGTAATTTTGTTGAGTTCACAAAGGTACTAACTGGGGATTTAGGGAGTCTGATGTTACCTCACAAGTAAAGAGTTAATGAGAAGTTGAGTTGAACAATTCAACTTCTGGCCTACTTTCAACAGATTATGTCATACTCGTTTTGTGCAGCAGATAAAAATATTTGATCCCCTGTATCTTCTGATTGTGTTTACTAGTTTAGTTGCTTTTCATCCTCCTGTTGTTCAAGTGCAGACAAGAAGAGCCATAGGGAACAACTTTCCATTGCAAGCAGAGCAGAATAGCAGAAAAAATTTGTCCTTGGTACTCCAGAAAGAGTTGGCTAGATGTGAACTGTGTCAGAGAAATGGGTTTAGTGACAAAATACACCTTTGGCTCTGGACATGGTGAATTCTAAGATTACATAAATCTTAAAAGAAGGCATTATAAAAGAATAGTATTAAAGAACATTTGGCAGGATGTTTAAAGAAATGTCTTGTGAGGATATTAATTTTTTGTGTGTCTGGAAGGGAAAAGATGGGACTAGGAGAAGCCAGCTATTAAAAGAAAAGAACTATGAACTTGAAAAATCTGAATGTAAAATTTGAGAAACAGAATTTTTGTTATTATCTTGCAACTTTTGCAAATCTCTGTAATCAAAGAACTTTTCTTATTTTTTAAATGTGCACGTACATAAAAGCTGTAGTAAAGAGGTCAGTATTAAAGTATCACTGATCTTTGTGCATGATGGGAAGACATGAAAGCAGTTAAATTTTGCACATGTGCACATTGCACATGCTCGGTAAGTAATAATATTTTCCAACAAATCAATACTTTTCATCCTCAGATTTCTGAAACAACTTCACACAGTACCTGTGTGTGTACTTGGAAAACCTGTCACATGCACCCATGGATGTTCCTGTGTACTCTTCAGCTGGCACGAAAATGCTCCATATTGCACAAACCCTGAGCAAAAACTATACTGACTGACTGACATGTGAAGACCGTACCTAGACAATACTTCAGTTGTTTCTCTCCATGAATTCTGAACCCACTGGGTGCCAAGATTACTGTCCCCTCAGCATAAATGGCAGAACAAAGAGTATCCCCACAGCTCAGCAAAATAATGTAGAACAAACCAAACATGTTTTGTCAGTGCCTCTAATAAGAGATCATTGGCACACATGCAAACACACGCACGTTCAAGTATGCAAAGAAGGAAGGAAGAAACACAGAATCCTTTCCTCTTTCAGCATGAAGAGACCCAACTACACCACTCAACAGGCTGCCAGGGAGAGGCTTTGCCTCTTTCCTCCTGAGTTATTTTCTGGGTTTCACTAAAAATGTGTCATTATCTGTAAAAATTACAAAAAGTGAAACTACTCCCATTACACTATATTCCAATGCAGTTTCCTTCATTTTCTTCATGCCTTCCCAACATATGGAGTACATGCTTGTCATGGTTTAAACACAGTTTCTACTCCCCCCCACCTTTCTTCTCCCCCTTCCTCACCGCTCCAGGAGGGATGGGGAGGAGAATTGAAGGAATGTAACTCCCACAGGTGAGATAAGAACAGTCCAGTAACTAAGGTATAACACAAAACCACTACTGCTACCAACAATAATAATAACAATAAGAAAATAACAAGGGAAGAGAGTACGATACCTGCCAAAAAAATTAGCCCGACTGGAAAGTGTGTGCCATTCTGGGTAACTCCCCATTACCTCCTTGGGCATGATGTGCTGTGGTATGGAATACCTCTTTGGCTAGTTTGTGTCAGGTGTCCTGTCCCTGCTTCCCCCCAGTCTCCCCTCCTACCTGGCAGAGCATGAGACTCAGAAAGTCCTTGGTCAGAATAAACATTACTTAGTGACAACTAAAAGCACTGGTGTTATCAGCTATGTTCCCATGTTGAAAGTCAAAACACAGAACTGCATCAGCACTAAGAAGGAGAAAAATTGACTGCTACTGCTGAACCCAGGACAATGCTGCAACCAGAGTGTGGTAGAAACCACCCTCCTAAAAACTGAAATGGATCCTGGAAAATCTTTGGATTACAGTAAATTCAAGATGTCAGTGTAGTCTGGACTTGAGTGCTGTGTACTTCTGGTTATCTGTGACCAAAGAAGGTGATCCAAATCCGAAAGTGATGCAGAAGGGGCCTTCAGGACTACCAAAGGGATCAGAGGAGCTCTCAGAAAGAGGAACTACTGAATGAGAAGAGGTGAAATCTCATGGTATTGCTCAGCCTAGTAAAAACAAAGGTGGCAGCAAAATGACTGCAGTTTCTAAGGAGCAAAGAAAGAGAACTGAAAGGACAACAGTTGAAAAGGAAATATGTAAGAGCTGACCACATGTAAATTTTGGTTAGATATAACAAGAACTACAGATAAGAAAAGGAGTTCAGGAGTACCCTCTAACAGGAGAAGAATGTAACCCACACACCATCAGAAAGGACTTGCTGAGGTGATTGCTGGAAATATGAGAATTGTGGCCTTTCTGACCAAGTATGTTTGACCTTGTCTTCTGATCCACAGTGAACATCTTCTAGCATTTCAGCAATGCAAGCACTGTGCCTCTGCTTAAATGAGTTCTGCTGCTGACATCTCTCTTCCTCTTCACTCCCTCTGATTGACTGTCTCAGCCTGTGAAGGTTTTAGGAATTGAGATTGTCCCTTTAGATGCCTAAGCAGCACCTAGTCCATTAGTTACTTTTGCTTTAAGCACTTTGTAAGACAACTGCTATTACTGTTGTAATGATAGAGAACCACATCTCAAGCTTTCCATTTGACATCTATTCTGACCTCCTGTGCAAATATCTAGTAGGTTTTAAATTATAAGTCTTCATGCTTTTTTATAAAAAAAAAAAAATAAAAATTAATCAATTCACTAAACCAACAAGTTGTCCCATTTTATACATGGGCTTGACAAATGACAATAATCATGTTTTTGCTGAACCTGGGAAAACTTGGTGTTCTACACTGAGGTGATATTTATATATTCTTTGTTCTGAGTACATGTTTGTGTTCAAACAGGAAATACAAGCAGCCCACAAGGCTAGCTGTCTACTTATTTTCAAGGAACCTTATGACCTTCTTGATGCAGGTTCTTCTTTCTGGTTTAGGTAAGAATAGGATAGGTAACACCACAAGGCAGTCCCACTGAATAAATAATCACAGCCTGTGTGTCTGCAGTCACAGATACAACTTTATTGATCATATATAATGAGCATATTTAACGATGCTCATTATTACATCTAGGAGCATTATTAGGCCTAGGAGATAGTAAGAAAATATACCTCTGCCCCAGGAGGGACTCCTCCACCCTTTCTGCATGCATAGGTTATTGTATGGTAAACCCTCACAAGTCAACTCATGGGTTGGATTCAGCTACTGTGATTAACAAAGCAGTAAATCACTGAACCTCCATGAACGTCCGTAGCTCCTAAGAGGTTCAGGAAGACAAGGCATTGTCAGTTCACTTCTTTTGTGTGTTTATCCTTACTTTGCTTTTGTTTGGATTTTTGGTTAAGCTGTTCTCCTGGCATCAGTTTCACACCACTTTGATTTAACTCCCTATATGTCTCCTATCCACACATAGACATCCTTTTAACCTGTTTTAACTCTTCTCTGGCCACTTCAGGGTTAACCTGTGATGTTTTGGTCAGACAGTAATGGCAACAAAGCTTTCCCCAACCTTAGCAGGCATGGAACCGATATTTTTACAGTCCGTGCCAAGTCTCTGCTGGTTGTAATCCATTGCAATACACCTGGATGCTATTGCACTTGGATAACTAAATCTGACTGATGTGTTTCACTTAGTGGGGACTCCACTTGTTTCATTGTAAAGATTAGAGAGTGATTCAGCATTCATGAGAAAACGTGGCAATAAAAGGTTAGCTGAACAGTGCTAGGAGTGGAGCCATATTGAGAGCAATTGAAGGAGGAAGTGGTCTGCGTTAAAGATATTGTGGGTCCCATGGATACAGGAGTGTCATGGAGACACAGCTAATAGGATTTTTATTGGATTATTGTAGGGCTGTTGTACCTGCTTCTGAAGGGGATGGTACAGTTGGTTTCTGGCACAATTCTTCAACAAGGAAGCAGAAAGGAGCTACGGGAGCTAGAAACTCCAATATTAGTTTTTAAGGAAACTTTTAACAATTGCCTCAAAAAAACATTTCAAGCAGACCACCAGCCAGTTAACACCACTTCTGTCCCTTTACAAATGCTTGGGCATAGAAAATACACTGCTGGAATGAATGAAGACACCAAGGACCTAACTTAGAACTCTCTACTCTCAAATACAGATTTAGGATAGATTTTGTTTGAATTAGTTTAGTTTTTAGTTTAGTGTGAAGTGTCATTGCCCATGGCAGAGGGGGTTGGAACTAGATGAACTTAAGGTCCTTTCCAACCCTGACTATTCCATGATTCTGTGAATTAACTTGAAAGAAATTTGCTTTTTTATTATTATAATTTTTAAAATCGCAATTTTTATTGATGCCATATTTATGGGTTTTTTTCATGGTAACATTTAGCAATCCATTTGGTCTCTTATTTCCCTGTCTCCTGCATGTTGGACAGGCTCCTGTTTCTTCCTCTGTAGCTCCTTTATCTACATTTGTAAGCATTATAAGATTTTGATAAAGGTTCAAGATGTGTGGCCTTTATGGTCGTTTCGACCCCTGTGAATCTAATACATGGCTGGCCTTTGTGTTTCACATGTGGCAAACCATTTCACGGCTTCAAGTTTTTATTTATTCAAAGCAGAGTACATATTATCCAACAGAGAACTGACCTGGGGGGTGGGACGGGGGGGACAGGGGACGACACACACAAAAAGGGAGTTTCTATCACCAGTTAATTTTACTTTTCACCCTTGATTTCTAGTGAAGGTTAACATTAGAGAAACTTGGAAGCCAAATAAAATTTAGGTCTCAACCTAAACATGACTTATGTTGATTTAAGAGCTTCTTATTAGATTTTAAGGAGGTTTGGATGAATAATTTGTAGCAAGTGATCTCAGGAATTTTATCTTATTTCTTTGTTCAGGAGTAACTTGCAAAAGGAGTTAAATCATTCCATCCAGGAGCTAATTCAAAGCTCTCTGTAGTCAATGGAAGAAAACCAATGCATTCTGTAGTAAGATGCAAAATGTATTTTATTGGCTAATATTCGTCTTGTAATTTATTCACAAGATCCCATGCCTATGATCATCAGGTTTCAAAGAAGTTATGCTTTAGTATGGATCTCTAATACAGTAGCATAACATAGTTCTGTCTTCACATATCACAATGATGTCACTTTTTTGTCTACATTTCCTTTAACAAAGACAACAGCTTCTGGAATTTTATGCTAGTGTCTTGTGAATATTTGACATGTTTTACTTTAAAGGTATTGGTTTAGAAAGCATTTCTACCAGTTAATACTGCTAGTTAGAAAAATGAGATTGTGAATCTCTGAAGTCAGCTACTTTAACCTCCAAATGAATAATGATCTCTCATTTTTAGTTTATATTATCATCAAGGATTACAGTCAGTGGCTTTCCCACACGATATTTTTCTCCATCCTTTTCGTTCTACTCTTTTTTTACTTTGTTCCCTCTGTAATGTTAGTTGATTTCCTATATACTAGTCTTTTCTTCCAACAACCAGACTAATCCTAAGGATGCTTGTAGCTACTTCTATTAGTATTCAATCACTTGCTCCTTCACTCAAACTTCCTAAGCTTTTCTTTCTCATTGAATCAGTTATTTCCTCAGTTTTATGATTTACTTTGTTCTGTTTTGTTTTGTTTTTTCTTTTAAAATCTTTGGGTTGATCACACTCACTTTCTACTAACCAGTTCTCATATTTTTTTCCTTATTTACTGGCTTTTTCCCACTTTTCAGTTCCCCTATCTCGATCTGTTTCATGCTTTATTAGACAAGTAGTCAACATAGTACAGTGTGTGCTGTGCCTCAAGAATGACTAATTTCTGATAATGAATTTAAAGAAAGCCTGTGGATAAAGGGAAGGAATTTGTTTTAAAATATGTTTTGTTTTGAAAGAGAAATTATTTCAATTCCAAACTTCATTTTGAGGTTGCATCATATTTTTGTCATCATTTCCTTATCTCCAAGAAGTATATCACTAATAGTAAGACTATGTCAGAGATGTAATATAAGATTTTAAACTGATAGTGAAAACTATGTGACTAATTTGTGCAGATAAAGCAAATCTTTCCAAAAAATGTTTGCATTTTATATTTTCTTTCTCATTAGTGAGTTTATGCTAATTCAGGATCAGTCAAGTGAAATCTGTACTGGCACACTGAAATTTTCCCTGATGTGATACTGATAAGTGACAAAAAACTGTCTCAAATACTTCCTGTGAAGAGTTTGGGAATTTAAATATTATGGGACAATTCCTAAAAGAGCTGGTGGTTTTCCTAGTTTGGAAGGTAAAAGACTACAACTATTAGTATGTAGGCTCTTTATGACATCCTCCCTTCTTGCCCTTGTGGTCCTGGCTGAACTTCATTTTCTAGTGCAGGTGAATCCCACAGTACATATTTGTGTTGTCATTTTTAGCTCAGGTGCTTCGTGCAAGCACTTAGATTTCTGCAAGTCGTCTCCAAAGCACCTGCCAACATTTCTGCTCCTTTGTAATGGCTAATCATAATAGCAACATCAAAAACTATCCCACCCACTTTATGATTTGGCTTGTCTTAATCCTAGTGGATTAAGTTACCCCCACTTTAAGATGCATTTCAGAAGTATACTTTTCCACTCATAGAACAGTAACAGGTATTGATACTGTCTCCCACAGCATCCTCATAGATAAGCTAAGGAAGTGTGGACTTGATGATCAGGTAGTGAGGTGGATTGAGAATTGGTTGAAAGGAAGAATGCAGAGTTGTGGTCAATGGGGCAGAATCTAGCTGGAGGTCTGTGACTAGTGGAGTTCCTCAGGAGTTGGTGCTGGAACCTGTGCTGTTTAATATTTTCATCAGCGACCTGGATGAGGGAACTGAGTGTACCCTCAGCAAGTTCGCTGGTGATACTAAACTGGGAGGAGTGGCTGACACACCAGAAGGCTGTGCTGCCATTCAGTGAGACCTGGACAGGCTGGAGAGTTGGGCGGGGAGAAACTTGATGAAATTCAACAAGGGCAAGTGTAGAGTCTTGCCTCTGGGGAAGAACAACCCCATGGACCAGTACAGGTTGGGGGTTGACCTGCTGGAAAGGAGTGAAGGGGAAAGGGACCTGGGGATCCTGGTGGATGGGAGGATGACTGTGAGCCAGCAATGTGCCCTTGTGGCCAAGAAAGCCAATGGCATCCTAGGGTGCATTAGAAAGAGTGTGGTTAGTAGGTCAAGAGAGGTTCTCCTCCCCATCTACTCTGCCTTTGTGAGGCTGCATCTGGAATCTTGTGTCCAGTTCTGGGCTCCTCAGTTCAAGAAGGACAGGGAATTGCTTGAAAGAGTCCAGCACAGAGCCACGAAGATGATGAGGGGAGTGGAACATCTTCCTTATGAAGAGAGGCTGAGGGAGCTGGGTCTCTTTAGCTTGAAGAAGAGGAGACTGAGGGGTGACCTCATCAATGTTTACAAATATGTAAAGGGTGAGTGTCAGGGTGATGGAGCTAGGTTCTTTTCAGTGATGTCCAGTGATAGAACAAGGGCCAATCGGTGTAAACTGGAGCACAGGAGGTTCTATTTGAACATCAGGAAAAACTTGTGAGAGTGACAGAGCACTGGAACAGGTTGCCCAGGGGGGTTGTGGAGTCTCCTATGTTGGAGATATTCAAGGCCTGCCTGGACAAGTTCCTGTGTGATGTAATTTAGGTTACCCTGCTCTTGCAGGGGGATTGGACTAGATGATCTTTCGAGGTCCCTTCCAACCCTTAGGATTCTGTGTTTCTGTGATTCTGTGTAAAATTTAACAGAAATACTTAGATTAGGAAGGGCCTACTTTGAAATAGTGTCCAGGAATATAAACTGCCATTTCACTTGCACACTTGCTTTGATGACATTTTTATGTACACATGGTATAGTTATGTATTTACACTCTGTCAATAATAAATTTGTGTAATTAATAAAAGTGAGGGAAGAAAATATATCCCACCATAATGTAGGTCAAATAATTGCCTTCTGCAGTTGCTTTATGAATATAAAGGTAGCCTGATATTACTAGCTCAGAGATCTAACTCTGAGACTTTTAAACCTGGGTATGGCAAACTCTAACCTTAATATTTCTCTATCTCAGCTCTTTTACCTGGAAAACATGGAGAATCTGATGTCTGTATTCATTATCTCACTAATGTGCAAGGGGCATGCTTGATGATGTGATGGTAGAAGGCAGTCTAAAGCTAATTAGCCAAGCAAGACATCTGTTCCCAGTTTACTAAATGAAAAGAGGATGACTACATAAAGAAGAGGGCAAGATACTGATTTATCCTGTAAGTGACCTATCTGTTTGGGCTATGAGATGAGTAGGATATGGATCGTACCTTTTAATGTGCCATCTAACTCATGCACAGCACCACAAACACAGAAGCTGGCCTCATTAAAGTTAAATGCTAAAATATATATGCAATCACTTGATTACACAGTTCTGGGTCAAGCTCATAATGTTCCTTTACCCCCAAGGATGTGTTTGCTAAAATTGGCACTGGTGTCAATGGATCTGTATTTCAGTCCATCACTTTGTGTGCATACACCTTCTGTGCCTCCAGGCACTTTCTCAAGGTATATAGTAAAAGAAAAGCTGCAAAAGGGAGGAGAGGGATGTGTGTCACAATAATGGAAACTTAACTCAAAAGATTTCAAGATGAAAGAAGGATTGCTAGTACTTCATGCAATGACCTAGCTCTGATTGTGTGTGAAGTTACTGCTTGTAAAACCTGCCAGTTTAATATCTCTGGAGAATAGTTAGCTTTATTTATTGACCATTCTGGAACCTCCTTCAAAAAGAACAGACAAATCCTGCCAAAGTGCCAGCCCCGGTCAGGGACACAGTATCATAAAATGAAAATGTTGTATTAGAAACACACTTACTGTGAACAACACACCACCTTGTATTTATGAAAAAGAAAAGTTTATTTTGGATTAAAACTTTTTTCTCAAGCTTTCCTTAACTGGTTTAAAGTTTTGACCATTTTATTTCTGTGATTCCAAATATAAATAAAAATGTTACTACTAGAAAGCATAATGACTTATAATATTAAGTATTGCTCCTAAGAGAATACTAGGGTCATTAATAAAACACACTCATCATGTCTATGGTCCTCAATGGCATCAGCCCAAGCTTTGTAAAAGAGTGTTCCTCCCACAGGGGTTGTGAGCTCATTCAGACTTCTGCCAGTTTCCAGGATCAAACTCATGAGTTCAAAGGATTTTTCTTGATAATTGGCTGCTGATTCCAGTGCTCCCTTTCCTAGGTAAGAACGGCCAAACATCTCAGTGCTCTCAGACATACTGCAGGACATGCTTCCAGAGTAAATATTAATAATTTCTCATAAGAGACAGAAATGCAACTAAAAAACCCCTCCACATATGTACCCTAATGTACGTATATGCATTAGTTCATTTCATTCAGTTTCTTGATGTCTAGAAAGGGCACATTTATGGAGCAGTTAATTCCACTTCAGCAAGATGCCTGTGAGACTTCAGATGTTTTTACCTCCATTATGACAGAGGTAGCCTAGATGTCAAACTCTGAATTAGACAAATAATACTGAATCCAAAGTGAGATGAATCCCAGCCTATAAGCAGTACTTCATATAAATACTGGGGTGGAAGGAGAAGTTTGTCCCGCACATGACTTCATGTTATTTTTTTATTTGTTTTGCAAAGTGCTCTTCAGCTGCTATGCAAAACAACCAAAGGTTCTAAATGACTAGCATAAATTATATGTGTATCATACATCGTACATCCAAAATCATACATCAGAACATGATGTATCATTTCATGTATCAGAATAATTTTGTATCAGAACATACATCCAGAACTCTAAATTTGGAAAAATGACAGTGTCATGTAAACCAGCTGGCATTTTCTTATCTGAAGATTCAGGTAATGAAATACTAACAGCAGCTACTGAACTACTAAGGAGCAACTACCTCAGTTTCATCTGGGCTGATGAAATAAATACAGATACAAGATGGATTTCAAGTGCAATTTAAAAGAAAGAAAAATTCTCCTCATCTTTGTCAATATCAGATGTGAAAATTCAGTTAACAGCATGAGATATTTCTTAGAAAACTAAAATTGTGTTAGGAAATCTCTTGCAGAGCTTAGATTTACAGAGAGATTCAAAAAGACTTATGAAATCTTCCTCAAATACAGGCAATGTATTGGCCTAAATTTTAAGGTAGAATGTGACACCTCTTCTGAAAGTAAAGATAGTGGATATAGTTAATGTGAGCTGACATAGAGATATACTTTTCAAAACATCCATATTTCCTCATAATTCTTATACAATAAACTCACAACTGTTCCTTTAGTTGTTTTAATTTTAGTATCATCAAAGTGGTTAACACCTGAATTTTAGATGTCATTCCTGACTCAAAGACAGTATAAAAGAGACTTACTTTTAAAAAAAAATACAAAAAGAGACATATGGAATGACATTATAATTATAAAAGCACAAACTGTCTTATATATTAGAATGAGTAAATCTCTGAATTTTCAATCACATAATTAACTTTAAACTACTTAACAGTTTCTCTGAGATTTATTTATACTTTGCACATGACTAAGAAAAATCCAGGTAACTATGCATGTTATTAAACCGTTATCATGGATCCAATGTCTTAAATATGAGAATCCCTCAGTACACTCAGTGGCAGTTTATTCAATTACTATTAAAAAGTAAAATAGAATATTTTTCAAACATCTCATTTTTGCATAACGTAGAAAGTCAGTGAGTCTGCTGATGAAATTTTTGCTTTTCTGAAACTGACCCTCAAATTCTGTGACTTCACAAAAGGTCAGGGGTTTTGATTTTGGTTTTTTTTTTTTTTTGGTTTT
>NDXB01021661.1:44255-63886 GCA_002631895.1 Agapornis roseicollis | reverse complement strand
CCATCCCCCTCCCCATCCCCATCCTCATCCTCATCCTTGTCCCCATCCCCGTCCCACCCAGCACCCCTGAAACAGGGGGTTCAATGTCAGCACCAATTCATTCCCAAGATTTAAGGCAGCAGCTGCCAAATGGCCACAGCATAGAATCATGGAATGGTTTGGATTGGAAAGGACCTCATCCAGTTCTAATCCCCTTCCACTGGAGCAGCTTGCTCCAAGCCCCTGTGTCCAACCTGGCCTTGAACGCTGCCGGGGATGAAGCATCTATCACTTCTCTGGGCACCCTGTGCCCGCACCTCAGCACCCTCACAGGAAAGAATTTCTTCCTTATCTCCAACGTGAACTTCCCCTGTTTCAGTCNGCACCCTGTGCCCGCACCTCAGCACCCTCACAGGAAAGAATTTCTTCCTTATCTCCAACGTGAACTTCCCCTGTTTCAGTCTGAACCCGTTCCCCCTTGTCCTGTCACTGCAGTCCCTAAGGAAGAGCCCCTCCCCAGCATCCCTATAGGCCCCCTTCAGACACTGGAAGCTGCTCTGAGGTCTCCACGCAGCTTCTCTTCCCCAGCCTCAACAGCCCCAATGTTCTCAGCCTGGCTCCATACAGGAGCTGCTCCAGCCCTTGATCATCCTCGTGGCCTCCTCTGGCCTTGCTCCAACAGCTCTTACGTTGAGGACACCAGAACTTCATCTCCTATGCAAAGTGTTTGGTTTTGATCCCTGCTGCACAAAGATGCAGATGGGCTGGAGAGGGTCTAGAGAAGGGCCACAGAGATGGTCCAAGGGCTGAAAAGCTGTGTAGGAAAGGCTGAGAGGCTGGGTCGGTTCAGCCTGGAGAAGAGAAGACTCAGGGGAGATCCTATCACCATGTTCCAGTATTTAAAGGGTGGCTACAAAGAGGACAGGGGCTCCCTTTTGAACAAGGGGTTCCATGGAAGAGACGCAGGGTGATGGGCACAAGTTACACCTGGGGAGATTCTGGTTGGACACAAGAGGAACACTTTTCCCAGTGAGAACAACCAGACACTGTAATAATCTCCCCAGGGAAGTGGCGACATCCCAGCACTGGGCACTGTTAAGGTTCTGCTGGAACTGAAGTCTAGGTCATGCTGTGCCTACAACGGTTGGACCAGATGATCCTTGAGGTCCTTTCCAACCTGTGATTCTAGGATCCCATGATCTCCTCTCCCAGGCAGGGACACAGCGGTAGGCATCAGCCCCCCCCAGCTCACTGCCGGCTCCCTAAATGTGAAGTATCTTCTCTGACAATCTTAGCAACCACATAGGAAGAGCAGGAGCAGGACGTTTGCAGCCTCTGCACCCAACTTACCTGCCCAACTGGTTTTGGCACCTGCAGAGATGGGTGAGGAGCTGTTACTGGTGTCCCCAGCCAGGGAGGTGCGGCTGGAGTGGAAGGTGGGTCGCTTCAGCTTGCTGCCCGCAGAGGGGGTCACCTTGGGAGGAAGCACATACACAACATCCCTTAGATGGCACCTGGGCCATGATGGGCCACGGTCACGTCCGAGGGCAGCACGTGGGCAAGAAGAGCTCAGCATTAATGGAGCACCCATCTTAATGGTCGAGGAGAACAGAGCTGGCGTTTCAGCAGCACTTAATGCAAAAGAGGAAAACCTGGATCCGGAAAATTTGGAGCTGCAGGCTAAGGCCCGGCTATGTGTTGGAAAACCAGTCAAAGCAAAGCGGCAATCCACCCAGGGGAGGATGGCTCAAAAGCTCCACAAATGGAATGTGAAATCTTGCTCAAATGGGTATTTTAGCACCTCAGCAGCTCAGGAGTGTTTGGGAAGGTCAAATATAAGGCAGCGTCTAAAGAAACACATCCCATTGCAGAGATGCTGCATGATGCTGCAAGGTGGAGAGATGCTGCCCCAGTGCCCTGGGCAGGTCTGTGCACCCACCAAGAGCAGCCAACTCTGGTGAGGCACCAGCAATGGACAAGGGACACAAACCACAGCGCGTCCGCTTCGGCCCCCTCCTGAAACGCTGCTTTTTCCTGACCTTTAAGATGTTGCAAACACAGATTGGAAAGCAGCAAACAGGCAGCTCTGCTCCCGCTGCTGCGGAAGGAAGCAAAGGGGAAGGTGCCCGCAGGACAAGGGCACCCGGATCTGGCTGGAAAGGGCAGCTCCAGTTTCTCTACACCAAGCAAAGCTCCAGGTTTGGGGCAGTGCCACAGGGAAGCGGCTGCTCACAGTGTCCCGGGGCTTGGAGCAGCACCTTGCTCCAGCCCAGGGGCACTCCTGGATAGATGTACACCAGTAGCAGAGGGCATTTCCCAATGAGCTTGAAGCACAGCTGCAGAGTTTCCCCTTCATCCCCTGTGATTTTTGGGCAACCTGGAAACCTTGACACGCCAAGAAACTGGAGCTGCAGCAGGGGAGCGGGTGGTGGGAGAGGAGCAGCTGCAGTGAGCTCCCTGCGGATTAAAACCCGTTAACACATGATTTCACAGGTACCATTATCATCACCAGAGACTTCAGTTCTCATCCTGGATCCTAGTTTACAACAGGCAGCAAGCAGGCAATGTAGGGAGATCAGGGAAGCGCCTGACTGCCTGATGATTTGAAAGGATTCCTTTTCCTGCGTGAAAGCACCGCGGAGCCAGGCGCAGCTCTCACCGCTCGGTGAATCCCTGGGATCGAGCCGGTTTTCCTCACCCCCAAAACACAAGCTCAGGGGAAGGAGCCTGAAGTCTCAAACCGACTTCCTCCCCTTGGGAGCACCGAGGCGGTGACAGCGCCGGACACACCATACGTGTGCTTCAACACGGTGCTGAACACAAGCACTGGGTAAGCACGGAGCAGCGTGGTGCTGGGCATGCGCTGTGGCTGGTTCTCAGGTCTCAACTCGGCCGCTGGATTTCAGCTGTTTGGAAGCCAAACCCTTTGGCTTTTTGATTGTCCTGCTCCAATGATAATGCTTAAAAGCATTAATAATGATGGATTTTCAAAGCACAACGGGATCAGTGTGCCTCTCGTGGCTCGAAAGCACGCAAATGGGAATCACAAACCACTGTGCTTTATCCTAAGGGTGATGTTGGACTTGATCCGAGTTAGAAACCCATGAGAACTGCTCACAGTCCGCGCGGCAGCGGTGCCAACAAGCGCTGCTCTACCACAAGGAAAGCATTAAAACAGGCGGGGGAGCAGGAATTCTCCATGGGAGCAGCACGCCGGCCTGTCCTCGGGGCTGGAGACCATACTCTACCTCGGCGCCTGGGAGCTGGAAGTCGGAATAATCGAATCCCCTCAGGGGGGTGCTCGCTTTACTGTTTATCAACCAGGGTTTGTCATAACATCGAGAGAAGTGATGTGGAGTCTGTGAAATGGAAAATCCAAGGAGAGGGAGAGAGGTGGGAATGAATGGAAGGGAAAAAAAATAAAGGAATGGGAAAGTATCTGGAATGGGGGAAAACAGCACTAAAATGAAATGAGAACCAAACGGGAATGCATAAATTAAAGGGGAAAAACCCAAAGAGATGATGAAATACAGCATGCATGGGTGGATGATGTGGTGGGAATGGAGAGACCATGGGTGACGGCTTCTTCCTGCGTGCCAGCCAGGCACCATGGCCGTGGGGACCAGGAGACTTCAGCTGCACAGTGAGTGCTGGGGACCATCCTGTAGAGCCACGAGTGCCGAGCTTGGTCTGAGAACCTGTCCTGCACCATCCCACCCCCATCCTGCTGCAGGCACCATGAACATCTCCTAGAGACCACAGTAACCCCCGAGCTCCCAAGCCCCAACCTTCCTCTTCCTCCTCTATTCACCTCCTGCAGGTCCTCATGCCACCAGATTTGCAGGTTTCTAGAGGAGAGGGAAGAGGAAGGCTTCACACAAGGACCCACCTTGGCTCCGCTGGCTGGGGTTGCGGGAGAGGATGGCATGGAAGCACAGCTGTGGTTGCTCTGGCTGGCACTGGAACTGGATCGTGTCGGGGAGGCGGCTCGGGAGGATGGTTTTGACCTTCGGCCTCGCGATCGGAACGGCGTCATTCCCTGCGAGGCCCCCTCCGGCAAGATGAACTTCTCTCGGAGTTCCAGGTTGGTCCGTCCTCGTGCTGGAAGGGGACAAAGGGGAGGAGACCTCAGGGTTTGTAAGGCACTAGAAGAAGAGCCAGCACCATCAGCAGCTCTTGTTGCTGTATTTAAGGTGCATGGCCCTGTACAGCTCAGGGTTTCCACGTGAGTTCCCTATGTCGCTGCTCTGAAGGGATGACAGATGAACTGAGAAAACCTGTATCAGAAATAGGTCACAGAGAAACCAAGTTGTTCAAGGTCACAGGAGAAATGTCTCCTTATTGACTAGGATGAGCCTGGACCATCCGTACCCTGTGGCCACAGCCCAGTGCCTCAGTACCACGGGTTCACTGATTCTGGGCTTGAGCATCTTCTCCCCAGGGGGCCTCAGACCAGGATTTTACCATCTCCTGGCTTTGAACCTTCTGAATTCCTTCAGGTCACCTTTATGAAGCTCACTCCATCACTCAGAGTCACACGTACGCGCCGACCGCTTCAAAGCTGAGACCCCCAGCTCACAATGCAGCAACGCTTACTGGGGCCTTAAAACAAGAGCCACATCCCTTCCCTTTCCTCTTCCCAAGACCCCTGGCCAGGCGCTGTCGCAGTATCACCAAACCTTTCCATTTTACATCCTGTGGATGTGTTTTCTCCAGCTCCCTCCTGTTATCCGGATACCCCAGACCTGCCCCGGCACCATCCACTCATTCAATCACAGCAGACAAGTTTGCAAACTACTGGGTGAGAAGCCACTGGTGGTGTAAAGCCCAGGAGCTGCCTTACCTCTGCAAGGATCATTCTTGACCAGGAATTCATCCAAGGCCATCCATCCTCCCCCAACACGGACCATGACCGTGCTCCGCAGGATACGGACCAGCCGCAGCTGCTGGGAATCGCCGAACTGTGGAGCCAAGACAAGAGTTCAGACGAGGGGGACACGACAAGGGAGACCCGACCCTTCCCACTGCGGGCTGCTCCACATCCTGGGAATATCTACTGGGGAATTTCAGGCTTCTCCAGACAGGTTCTTCTGGAGGAAGCGCAGGCTAGCACCAATTCACACCAGTTGTGCTGCTGCACGGCTTTAAGATGATGGAGCTCACCAAACCCTTTAGCTTTAAAGCTGGAAAGGGAATTTTTGTAAAGGAACGAATGAGATTTTGGAATTTGGTCTTTGGATGGGATTTTTCCAGCCAGAATTGTAGTTTCTTTTGACTGCGAGGGAAATCAGAGGCTGGCAATGCAATGGCCCTCCTGGTGCAGCCCACGTGGAACAGAGCCGGCCGATCCAGCTCACTGATGCCAGTGCATCAGTGAGGCAAAGCAGTGCTGCACCGCTCAGCCGGGAACCTCTTCTCATCAAGTCTGAAATCCAGGGATTTCACTGAGCCTCAGACTTGATCCCAGCAGCCAGAAAGCCCCCGCCGCAGAGATCCCCCCCGAGGATGTTCTGAGTGCAGAGTGATGGGAATCCAGGCAGGAATCCCACCGCAATGTCGATTAGTGACTGCAATGTTCATTAGTGTGATTTCAAACACCTGCAACATCAAACCAGTGCACCCTCAATTAGAAGCATGTGTCTGTTTTACAAAGCTCCCCTGAATCTCCGGGACAGCAAAGCCCAGGCTCCTGGTTGCCCTCGGCACCAGAGCTGGTGTGGGACACCGGGAGCCTGGCTCGGATGCAGCAGCTCTGCATCCAGGTCTACAGCACATCTGCTGTGATGAGAGGATGGGGGAATCCTTTGAAATCAAGAACCACCTTCAGGATGATTAAAACCACGGAAAAAATAGCAGCAACATTTCCCCAGAGTGGATAAGAAGAGAAAATCCAGGAGACTGAATGAAAACAGAGAGTGCAAAGCCACTGGGGTGGGTCAGAGGGGCAGGAGGGAACAGCATCTCCTCCCACAAGGACATGGGACTCTGGACCGTGCATTGCTGGGTCTCCCTGCTCCAGGGTCCTACCGAAACAGGCTCATGGTGAAAGAACATCACAGCCATGCTTGGCAGAGCCGCAGTGCCCCGGCATGAGGAGAGCAGGGAGCTGCCTCTGGGCTCTGTGTAAGGTGTCCTTCAAGAGCTTGTTCTGCACCAGGGACAAGCCAATTCCCATTTCCTCTGCCACATTGACCTTATTCTTCAGTTTCTATGAATCACCGCCTAAACGACAGCCAGAGCTCCTTGGATCCAGCCGCTCTGCTACCCAAGTTTGTTTCTTTTTGGCCATGTTTTTGGTAGGGCACCATCATCCTACATGAAAAACGTGCTTTTCTATTCGAGTGGCACATGCTAACGGCACATGATGCTCCAGTCCCATTAAAGAAAGGACTCTGCCCCCTGAGCCAGCCAGCACTCACGCTGCCCCGCTCGCCACAGCTCATGACATGATGGGAATACATGCAGGTTTTGGGAGCCTTGCTCCAGTTAGGAGTTACTCAGGAGGTGTAGGGGGATGAGGGTTTAGTTATCGTTACCTACAGGACTAAAAAGGGAGGACTCAGTGCTCTCATTCCATGGTGATTGGGATCCAAACCCACCCAGAGCCTGGTACAGACCTCATGCAGGTAGATGCTCCCCACTCAGGGTGCTGTGATTGGCCACTGCTTCCCATCAGCACACCCCACGTATATGAGAAAGGAGCCACGGGGACGAAATACCTCTCCATTTTTGTTAAATCCTGCTGTTCCCATTGGATTTTCCCCTTTTTGTCCTGCCCAATGCAGTCTTTTTCCCAGGTGGCCCTCCCAGCCCAGGCACTCCCCTGTACCAGGCTCTGCTGAGCAGCGCTCACAGATCACATCCTCCCACAGCAACAAAGGACAGGCCACACAGAGCTACGTTTGTTAACAAAACTCAGGAGGTGAGAGGCAGCATCACAAGGCAAACTGTACCTGATTGCCGAGGAAGAACTACGGAGGGAGGGGGGAGGAAAACGGAGAGGGAAAGGAGGGGAAAGAAAAACAAGAAAAACATTTAATGGGATTAACAGTGCAATAACCATGAGAACTGTTAACTGCAGGGAGTTAGAGATCCATGGGGTTTATGCTATTTGGGTGGAGGGTGGGAGCTCGGGGAGCCTGGTGCAGGCAAGGGGTGAGCGCTGCGGCTCCGCTCCTCCTGGCCGGAGCATCGGCCCCGCAAGCAGACACAGGGCAGGACCCAGCTTGCCAGCTCTGTCACCGGTTCACCCTGGTGAACGATCCCAAACGTAAACAGCGAGCTTGGGACAAAGAGATTCTTTAAGGAAATGATCCTCCCTTCGTCGGGAGCGAGCTAAGGAAAACCCAGCGGAAGGCACACTCATCCCCACGGAACACTCCAAGGGCGGCTGCGGGCGCAGTGAATGCAGCGTTTCACAGGGACGGCTGCCCCAGAACAGGGACACTTTTATGCTCTCCCAGTTCAGGGAACGCCCTGGGGCTGAGGACGGCGCTGGGCAAACAGGACCCAGCCACCTCTGTTGGGAGCTGGAGGATGAGGTGCCCGGCACCCCATCGGCGATCCCCCTGCCCCGGGTGGGAATGGGGAGCAGGATTCAGGCCCCTCTGCCTTACCCGGTATTTGTTCTCGCCGATCTGCTCCACTTGAAATCTCTTGGCACACTTGCACTGGGCCACTTGCCTGGTGACCTGCCATCACCAACAGAGAGAAGTGAGGGACCAGGAGTTTGGGAGTCTCCTGGATAAAACACAGACCTAAGCAGCCTTTCCTTCAAAAACACTGTGGGTTCTGTCAGAACCAGCTGATTATTTTGGCTCAGCACCTCCATAATCCTTTTTTCCCCACTCCTTTTTGTCTTTTTCACAGCCTGAACTACCCCAGCGCCCCTAAGGACCCATCTCTTCTGGTGTTTCACCTCATCTTCGATCTTGTCGGCATCAGTGGTGGGGCGGTAGGCATCCTTGTTGGGATGGAGGGCAGCCACAAACTCATAGTAATCGATGTAGCCATCACCATCACGGTCAAAGATATCGGCCACCGCTGTCATCTCCAGCTTCGTTGTGGGGAATTCTAGGAGAGAGAAATGAGCAACTGACACAGGAACCTCACTCATCAGAATCGAAGATGGCAGAGCATGGTCAGCATAGAATCACAAAACGGTTTGGGTTGGAGAGGACCTTAAAGCTCCTCCAGCTCCAACCCCTGCTCCCACGGGCAGGGACCCCTTCCACTGGAGCAGCTTGCTCCAAGCCCCTGTGTCCAACCTGGCCTTGAGCACTGCCAGGGATGGGGCAGCCACAGCTTCTCTGGGCCATCACCCTGTGCCAGCGCCTCAGCACTCTCACAGGGAACAGCTTCTGCCTCAGAGCTCAGCTCAGTCTCCCCTCAGGCAGGTTAAAGCCATTCCTCTTGGCCTGGCCCTACAGGCCCTTGTCCCAAGCCCCTCTCTAGGTTTCCTGTAGCCCCTTTAGGCACTGGAGCTGCCCTAAGGTCTCCTCACAGCCTTCTCTTCTTCAGGCTGAACCCAGTCTCTTTAGCACCTCAGTCCTCAAGCAGGGACAACTTCATCACCCTGAGGTGGCCATTTCTGAGCTCATCTGAGGCACTTACTGGAGGCCAGAATTCCATCGATAAACTCCTGCCGGGTGATCTTCCCATCCTGATCCTTGTCGATGCGCCGGAAGAAGTCCATGACGCGGGATTTCTTGTGGTTCATCCACCGCATGTACTTCTTCCGCCAGACGTCGAAGTCGAAGTTTGCAAACTCCTTCAACTGGAAGCAAACCCACGAGAGTCAGGGGGGAAAACCCCCAAGGAAGCAGCACCCCCGGCTCTACAGCACCCTCCAACACCAGCCTCCAGCTGAGCCTGTGCCGAGCTCCTGGTGCTANTCCAGAGATGGATCCTCTCCTGCCGGAGCTTTCCCCTCCTCCATATCCTGAGCCACCTCCACCAATGCAACCGCCACCAGCCTCCAGCTGAGCCTGTGCCGAGCTCCTGGTGCTAAAGCATCCTCCCACCCTCCCTCCTGGAGGGCTCATCTGGGTTTATCCAGATGAGGGGGGGCACTCAAATTGACTTTCCAGACAGAAGGACACACAGCGTAGCCAACAGCCACCACGTGGACCGCGCACCATGGACCCATGGACATGGGATGCAGCATCCCCCACGCTGGTATACGTACACATAGGCAGAGATATCAGCTACTTGCACACAGACACACACACACCCCGTCTTTGCTTGGGAAGTTGGGGATGATGCTTCCCGAGGCTCTGCCCGGGAAGAACGCTCATTGTTGGCATCATCCCTTTCCCTCTAAGCAGCAAAGAAGGGCTCTCTTGCTCTTCTTCCAGGTAAGACAGTGGCTGGGGCACAGCTCAGCTTTACAACCCCCACCCCTGTGGCTCTGCCACTGGCCTCAGCTGAGCTGCTCACCCTCCAGTTTACACCAACACCCTTGTCATCCCGCCCCGAAAGGGCTCCCCTGAGCCACCCCCAGCTCAAGCAGCTCACAGCAAGGTAATGCCACCGGTTTTAAGCACTTTGTTTTTCCTCTCAACATTCTCGGGAGTTCAAAGCAACAAAGAAAAAACATCAATACGCATCAACTGAACTGACCTACAGCAAAAGCAACAGAAAACAAAAACACTCACTTCTGGGCATAGCTGCTTTGTTAAGCATAAATAAAAACAAAAACGACATTAGATGTTTGGAAAAGATAGAGACAGTAATTGTTAAACTAAGCACTAGGAGTACAGGCCTGGCTGTCGTTACAGATACCGACTGCAGGGGCATGAAGCAGTTCATTCATGGGCAGTTCATTACAGAAGGTAGTTTTCAGCCTTAACATCGTAGGTGTATCGTCAGGCAGGCAGCAGAGGCTGCCTGCAAGAGGGGGGCAACTCAAGAGGCAGCACTAACATGAAATGCTTCTCAGCAACCCACAGCACTGCTCCCTTCCCCATCCCCGGGCAGCTGGGGGCTGTTACCTCCTCCAGCCTGTCCAGGGCATCGTTGAGCTTCCGCTGCCGCTCCAGCGCCAGCAGCCAGACCTGCTGCCAGCGGGCCGAGAGCTGGTTTATGCGGGGGTTCTTTGTTTCCGACTGGGAGATAATGGGCATGCTGGGGGGGGTGGCCTGACTCAAGGATTTTCCTGGAAGGAAAGGGAGAAAAGGAATTGTCTGAGGTGGCGGTGATGGGATTCAGCAAGTCCGAGCGGTGCTTGCTGGCTGCTCTCCAAAGGGATGCAGTGTCCCCGAGTAGGAGGACATGGTGATGGATGGCTCTACACCCAGCCTCCCCAGCGCTCCCTCTGCACTTGGGGATTCACATTGGACTCTGGCTTCGAGAAACAACATCAAAAAAGACCCAAAACCTCATCTCAAAGCAACTGCAGAGAAAGGGAAGAGCAGCGACAGCACGAGCTCCACACGCCCCAGCACAGGGGTTTTGGCAAGTGCCACCTGGCTTTTCCCCTCCTAACAAGTTTCAACCACCTTCCTGGTGCCTGCCAAGGCAGGATGCCTCCTTAATTGATAATCAAAGTTAATCAGCTCCCTATGCATTTCATTTCCTCCCATCATAGCACATTTCACCGCGGATCAAGCAGGCACTTACTGTTGCTGCGGGACTTCTCAATGAAAGGCCCGTGGGGGGGCTCAGTAGCTTTCCTCTTGTATGTCTTCGTCACCCGGTCCACGTCTGGCTGTTTCCGTGTCATCTCCTCCATAAAGGACTGTGAAAATACAGAAGGGACAAGAAAACCTTTGCAGTTTTGAGATGGTTTGGTCTCCTCTTGCTCCAGGTCCCTCCTGGGACAAGACAAGGCCATAGAGGAGAGGTAAGCTTGTGGTCAAGCTATTGCACAGCGTCGGCTTGGATCTGCAAATGCTAGAGCCCATCCCCTGGCCTGGCTTTGCTCTCAGGTGACAGCTATGGTTGGGTCACCTCCTGTTTTAACAGGGACTTCCAAGAGAGGCCAATGCCTCTTCCATGGAGGGGCAGGAACCCCGCTTCCTGCCCCAATCCCAAGTTCCCCCCGTGTTGGGGACTGGGCTCACCTGGTGTTCCGAGATGAGGGCTTTGACCTGGTCAATATTTTGTGGCATGGACTCCTGGTCCCGCTGGATCAGAGTTGTCTCAGCCCACTGGATCCAAGCCAGGAGCTCTTCCAGAAGCTCTGCATTTGCCACCAGCTCAGAAAGTGCAGACTCCAGCCTCTGCTGGTGCTGCTTTGCCCATGTGAGAACCTGTTGGGAGCACAGGGATGAGCATCAGCCCAGCTCTGGGCAGGAATCCCTGCAGCCATCTCTCCCCAACCGCACCCGGTGCACTCACCTCCTCGAACCTGGCTCGGATGATGGTGATCCAGTGCTTGATGGTGGTGATGCAGTCGGGGTGGCAGGCGGCCAGGATGACCTCCCCCATGCCCACGGCCGCATTCACGTCCACTCGCTTCTCCTCCACCTTCTTCATGAACTCCTGAAAGGCCCAAGTCAATGATTTAGCAACATCCTCCCCAGCAGCTTTGCTCGGGGTGAGTCCCAGAGCTCCTTGGTACCTTGTGCGCGTCGATGAGGGACTGCAGCGCCTCGGCATCGTCGGGAAGCGCTCCTCGGAAGCGCAGGGATTGCTCTGCCTCCGAGAGCCACTCCAGCAGCATGTGCACGGCCGTCCTGAACTCCTCTGCCTGCAGGGACAAAAGCAAAGGCATCAGGCCTCCTCCTCCTGTATCACTGCTCGAATCCCTGCTGGGAGCTGGGGAGACAAACGGGCTGAGAGGGACTTGGCAAACAAATTAAGAGGGGGAAAAAGGTCCTGTCTGTTGGCCTGGGTTTGTGCAGCACCAGCACATGGGTCCTGCAGTGGCTGAAGACCCCCCTTTAGCTCCAAACCAGGTTTCTCTCTTGCACTGGACATCACCAAACCCCAGCCTGGACAGTCTGATCACAGCTCTATTCCTGCTGCGCACATCAGTGAGATCTTTTCATCCTCCCTTTTCAAATCAGCCCTTTATTGGCTCTTCTTTGGGGTAAAGAATGAGTAAATCACTGACAGCAACCCACTGCTTTGCAGCTCTCACTGGTAACTGCTGCAGGGCTGGGCTGTCCCGCTCAGCCAGGAGATGAGGCGCAGGCCAAAACCTCTTCTCTGAGGCTCAAAGCTCTCCGAGACCGTTTCCAGCCGTAGCCTTGTGCTCACCTGCTTCAAGGCCTGTTCCAGGCGGGTCTGCTTGGACACGGACAGCTTGCACACCGTGTCCCACCGGTTGCTCAGCTCCTGCAGCTGCACCTTCACCCAGGTGGTGTCGTCGCGGCTGTTCTCGATGAGCTCCCGGCCGGAGCGCTTCAGAACCTGCACCGTGCCCGTGCGCTTCCCCAGCTCCTTCTGGAAGACCTGCAGGGACAGAGGGCAGAGGCTGAGCGGGGCTGCTCAGCCCCAGCGCGTTGTTTCAGATGGAAGGAGTGAATGAAATGAGTCTGGGACATGGCTCTGCACCCACATCAGGGATCCAACCCAACCGGGTGTGATGGGAGGGCAGGCAGAAAGCCAGGCAGAACAGGCAACTCCTGAGCAGGTTTTGGTGTAGGTACAACAACTTTACACCCTGGTAGAAGCAGTTGTGACCTGGAGCAGGCAAGTTCCAGCCTCTGCAACGCAGTGGCTGTGCAGGGAATTCAATGTACAAGCTGATCCAAACCCAGGAGCACCAGTGTCCAAGACATGCTGGAGAGAACTACCAAGATCAAAGTTTATACAGGACTATAAATCCAGCCACCTTTTCAACCTAAACCTTCAACAGATCTGAGCAGCAGCACCTCAGAAGAATGGAGACGCAGCTCTTGTATCCTTCCCAGTAATGTTAGTTCCTTCCCACTGGTTTTGCCCTCCTTGTCCACTGCAGCAAAGCAAAGCAGCTCTGCAGCAAAGCTTCTCTCTTCCTTGGCTCTTGGAGAAGACAAACCCATCTCGTGCTTCAGAGCAGAGCTGGAAACGACACTCTCACCTTGTGAGCATCCATCAGGTTCATGACCAGATCCAGGTCACCGTGGACAGGCTGGTCTTCAGCTAACTGGGGTTCCACCTTGTAGAGCCAATCCACCAAGGCCTGCAGAGCATCCATGAACTGGCCAGAGAACAAGAGGGCTTCTTCCAGCTTGTGCTGCCTGAAAAGCAACATCCCCATGAACTTCCATGAGCAAAGTCACCTCCTTTTGTCATGTTCCAGTGACCTCCTCCAGCCACCCCAGGAACTGTGCCTGGTTGGTGTGTTTAACCATTGCCACGGCCCAACAAGTGCTGTTGGTACAAGGCTGGGGCTGGACTCACCTTTCCACAGATTTGCCACACACTGTGTCCCACTTATCCCGGACTTCTCCCAGTAAATTGTCCAACTTCTGGGTGTCATCTGCAAGCAATGCTTTTTCTTTGAGGGCTCTGCCCGTTCTGATGGTGGTGTCGTAGACGGGCTGCTTCCCCCCCAGCGTCTTCTGGAACTCCTGGGAACCAGAGAGGAAACAAAGCTGCTTCAGGAAGCCCGGCCTTGGCTCTCTGAGCCACACGCTGCTGGTGTACACGTTTTCCATGGCAGTGGCAAGCACGGACATTCCTTTCCCCTGCCCTCACGGCACAGGAGATGTTGCGCTGCTCCCCTCCCAACAAAGCACCCTTTCACCCAGCGCTCAGCACCAGTTTTCCTTTGGCAAACCCCTACCTTGTGTTTGGAAAGCTGCAGCTTGATTTTGTCGGGATCATTGGAAATCTCCAGCTCTGAGTCCAGGTGATTCTCTGCATCCTCCAGCCAATCGATCAGTTTCTTCCAAGCTTCATGGAACTGCAAAGAAACAGGAGCAAGCCTGAAACTTAACACTGGTGGCGTCCCAAAGTCCCTTTCTGGTCCTGGGACCTCCTGCCCTCCAAGGCTGGATATACCCCAGGCTCTATCACACCCTTCCCACGTTTCTCACCTGCTTTGCTCGCTTCCTGGCATCATCAAGAGCCCGTCCCCGCTCCACTGAGCGCTGGACAACCTTCTCCCAGCGGGACTGGACGCTCACCAGCAGGTTCTTGATCAACACCACATCCTGCTTCTGACTGAGGAACTTCAACTGGTTCCCAGTTTGATCCAGCTCGATGATCTGATCCCGGTGAGCATTCACCTCATTGGCAAACACCTGTGAACGGCAAAATGATGTGCCCTGTGAAAGGGGAGCCGTGCCTGCGAGCAGGGGGGTGAGGAGCCACCCTTGCTCCCTCCTGCATCCCCAGGAACCCTTGGGTGCTCGTGGCACCGGTACCTTGTGCTCATCGATCTGGGCCAGCACGGCGCTGAGGATGAGGCTGGCCGGGGGCGCGATGTTCAGGCTCTGCTCAGCCAGTGTGAGCCAATTGATGAAATCCTGGAGGGAATTCTGGAAGTCCGTGGCCAGGGCCAGCGCCTCCTCCAGCTTCGCCTGCAGCAGCGGGAAGGGGAAAAGGGAAGGGGAAGCAAACACAACGCGGAGGGTGAGAGCTCCCGATGCGCGGCTTTGCAGACAGAGGCAGCCTTTGTGTCCCGGCCAGAACGTCCCTCCAAAGGGACCTCCTCATCTCAGCCCGGGAACACGGCTTAATACAGCGGGGAGGGGGCTTTGGTGAAAGCCAACGCTTCCTTTCCAAGCAAGAACGGCCTCTGAAAGGGGAGACCTTCATCAGCACCCGAGCAGCTGCGTCACCCTCAGCTTCCTGCGAGCGGCGTTGCCGCGGGAGCGCGGCTCAAGGAGGTGGCTGGTGTTTCAATGGCAGCAGCTGCAGCACCACACGTTTATGCTGGGCCGAGACCACTGTGCCCCCTGTTCTATCCCATCGCCAGCCAAAAGCCTCGCATGGAGGCAGCTCACAGGAGGACTCCGCCTGCTGTCTTGTGCGGGATCAACAAAGCCTTTCGAAGCGGGAGGTTTCTTCCCACTTCTCCTCTCTATTAACCCACAACTCAATTTACCCTCGTTTGCTGTGGGATTTAACCAGCTCTGATCACTGTCTAGAAGAAACACTAACAGTTTGACACTCAGGCAGCACAAACTCAATCTGAACAACACAGAGAGGTGCCCAAAAGGAAACCCCAGTCTCCTCTCCTGCCCTGACTGGCCCCATCCCTCATGGGGCAATAGCAGCAAAGCAGGGAGCAACCACTGCCAGACCAGCTGATGGGGTGAGGGTGGACATCTCCACCAACACTACCTTTCTCTCCTCCATCTTGGTGCTGACCAAGCACCACTTCTGCTCCAGCAGTGCTACGCTCTGCTCTGTCTTGGAGCCCGAGCCCGAGTCGTCGCGGTTCAGCAGCATCAGTCGCCCCTTGGCCAGCAGCTGGCTGTAGGTGTCCTCCTTGGCTTTGAGCTGGCTGTAGAGCTCCTGCAAGGGAGGCAGCATCGAGGTGTTAGACAAGGGAAGAGCTTGGAGAGGGGCCATGGTTGGCTGCAAGTCAGGGTGGTGAGAAAATGAGGCTCAGGGCAGGCAGTGAATGACAGCAATGCATCGCTTTGGGCAGAGGAAGGTGGTTAAAGCACCACGGCACCTGTACCAGGCATCAAGTGCAAAATTATCTGCTCAAAGAGACCAGAAAAGCACTTTCCTTCCCATCAGATACAGAAGGGAGACGTTTCCATGCTGGTATTTGACAGGAGCTTGCTGAACTAAAAGCATTAAAGAAGTCTCTCCTAGGAAATTACCATGTGGGCATTGAGCTGTTCCCGGGCAGTTTCTGGCAGCCCTCCTGTGGGTTTTGATGCCGACAATTGGCTCTCCATCCTCGTTAGCCACAGGAGGAAGTCTTCAATCTCACCATGGAAACCCTGGGCCTGTTCAGGAACACAGAATTGGGATCAGATGACATCAGCCACCATTGATCATGCACCAGGGTTAACACTGCATTTGCTTCAGAACCAGATAAAGAGGCAGAGCTGGAGGCACCAGGGTGGGAGATATGTGGGATATCCTTCAGCACGTGTGCCTGGTCCCTGCCCTGCTTCAGAAGCCTCCGGGACTAAGATTTAGGTGAAAAACATGGCATGAAAAAGTTCCCAGCAGTTTCTAAGTCTTTCCCCCTTTATTTCCTCCCCATAGCAAAGAGGGAAGCAGCCCCAACCCATGGCACATGCGAGGGCCCCCCTGACCTGCTGGAGCGTGGACTGGAGCTGCTGCTCCCGCTCTTCTGTCTTCTGCAGCACCGATTCCCAGCAGGAGTTGAGCTTCTCCAGGCGGTTCCGCAGGCTGCTGGCATCGTCCCCTGCACTCGACTCCAGCAGCTCATTGCCTGCTTTGTTCACAGTCTCCACCGTCGCCTGGTGGGCCAGGACATCGTTCTTCAGCACCTGTAAGAGACGGGGTGGGCAGACGCTGGGACACCTCTAAAGCATCGTGTTAGTTCCTGCCTGCTCTCATGGGCTTGAGCCAACTCAACCCAGGAGAAAGCAAATCCTGCAACAGAGCAGACTGAAGGTGTCCTAGAAGTGGGGGTACTCACATGGTGCTTCGCAAGTTCAACCTCGATGACTTTCGGGTCTCCATTGATGGGTTTCTGAGCATCAAGGAGCTCTTCAGTGTGGGTCAGCCAGGCCATGAGCTCAGCCAATGCGTGCTGGAACTGCCCAAGTGCCAGGAGAGCGGCTTCTAACTTATGCTGGGCAAGGACAGGGATGGAAAAGGAGAGTTTAAGCGGTGAAGGAGGAGGAGCATCCCCGTGAGTTTCAGCCCCACACCTCCAAGTGCCCAAATCTTCTCTCTACCTGTCTGTGAGCAATCTTCTCGCCCAAGTTCTCCCAGAGATGTTTCAGCTCTGTCAGTGGTTCCTTTATGATGTCTCTGTCTGTCTCATCTGTAGCTTTTTTTAGCATCAGTTCACCTTGGTGATTAAGCTTTTCCATCTCAATCTGCTGCTGGTAAACCTCCATTTTAAACTCCTGCCAAAACAAGCAGGACAAAAACCAGACCATAATGAATCCCTGGAGCGCGAGCGTGGTGATGCAAAGCCAGCACCGGAGAACTGGTCCCACGTACCTTCATCTCGTTCATCTGCTCCTTCACCGTGTTGAGGTCAGTGCCCACAGGAGACATGCTGCAGAGCTTGATCACGGCGTTATCCAGCCAGTCGAACATGGCCTGGAAGGAGCAAAGGCATCGTTAGCACAGGGAATGGCAACACGGGCTCCTCCTGCGGCTGCTGCCTCCATCGCCCTGCAACCACAGAACTTGTCTTTCAGGGCAGAGATGCCTGCTTGGATTTGCAAACTCTTTCCTTCTCCTGCTTCCAGCAAAAGCCTCATCCTACTGCTTCATGCAGCCACATTTGGGAAGACAAATACAACCAAGTATCTGCTCTTCCATGGAGCTGAGTGTTGAGCTCAGGCTCTCCCAGAGGCTGCAAACACTTGCCCAGGAGATGTTTTTTTGCCTTGCATGAGTGCAAATCTCATCACAACTCCAGGGAAAGGATTCACAAAGCCTACCCATGCCCTGCTTCTTACCTGAAGCGTGTCTTGGTATTGCACAGCTGATTGCATGGCTTCCTCAAGCTTCTCAAGCCTCTCCTTCCACGTTTTGTTCAGGTTTTCCCACGCGTTGTTCATCTGCAGAACACGAAATTGCCCACAAAACACATGAGGCTCTTCCCCCGGAGCTCCCACTTGCTCCTACCTGATGTTATCTGCAGGACAGGCTGCTGGTTCTCCTACCTCGTCAATGCTCTTCTTCACTTCTGGTTTCTCAGTTTCGCCACAGGCAAAAATTAAGTCGGTTCCAAGGAGTCGGATGAACTCCAGCTCCTCGTGCAAGCCGTCCGTCTCCTCCTTGATGGTCTGCATGGGCCACAGTGACAAAAGGCACACGTTTAGTGTTCAATGCTCTTCCAAAACCACCCTGTGAACTAAGCATGGGCGGTCCTTCCAGCTCTGGTGTCCTGTGCCCTGGCTGACAGCCTCGATGCCAGACCCCAGGATGGGGTTACAAAGCGAGAGGATGGTGTTCTGCTCATTGGCATCACCACCAATAACCTGCTCCCAGTGATGCTGCTGTTTGCAGGGCTTGGACAGAACAACTGTATTTAGCTTGACACGTGCCTGGACTGCCTGGCTGAGGGTGTTGTCTACAGGAGACATCCTGTTTACAGGAGTATTCTGTCAATGTAGGAATGAGTTTTGTGACTCAAAAGTTGCAAAGCCAAACCTGAATGGTTCTAAAGGGAGAACAGCAAGGACAGGCTTAGCAAAGCATCAAGAAATCTCTGCTGCCCAAGGGCTGAGTCAAATCCACCTGAAGTGCATTTCACCACAAACACGACACAAATCCAAGCCCATCCAGCTTTACACTTAATCTCCGGTCTAACCGAAATCTAAACACACACTTCCCACGCTAGACAGCACTTGGGGAGATGCCTCCAGTTCTGACTGGGAGCAGACCCGTGCAGGCTGCCACGTCACTCGAAACAAGTGGGCACCCGAGTCTGACCACACGCTTGCTAAGCTTCCTAAAACAGGAGCAGATAAAGTGATTTAGACATCATTTCCTTGTCTGGAACAGGGGGTGGTGGTGGGCAGGGATATGTGAAACACACTTCTGCTTTTTGCCTTGCAGCTCCAAATCGCAATGGAAAGGGCATGTCATCATCTGCCTGCCTGCCTACAAAACTGTGTTACAACCACTTCTGGCCGTGCTCGTATCTAAGAGCTGTCCCTGTTTAGCTTACAAGCTGGGTGCAGACAAGCTCTAGACATGGTACAGCACCACGGTCCTCACCTCTGCCGCTTCCACCTGCTGCTTGATGATGGAGGGGTCAATGCCTGGGCTCTCCAGGTCATGAACGATGTCCTGTGTGTCTTTGATGGTGGTCAGGAGAGCTGCCATGTCGTACCAGAACTTCTCTGCAAGCTCCAGGACATCAAGGAACTTCATTTCACGTTCCTCTGCACGGGCTTTGATGTCTTCCCAGAAGAAGACCATCTGATCCAACTTATCCTGGATTACTGAGGAAGGGAATGAAAACATTCAGGGGAGGAGGACATCGTTTTACAACTCGAGAGCATTTTGCAAACGTTTTCCACTTAGAAACAGCCAAAGAATATTCAATGGGAACTAGAAATGACCAGAACTATTAGAGCATTTACTCTGAGATACAGAGGGACACGAGAAACTCCAGTTTGTAGGAATAAAGCCTTTATTTATGTGCAGGCAAGCCCAGAGCAAATTTGCCCACACACTCTCTTCCAGTGAACCTCTGTTCTGGCCACCTCTAGCATGAAGTCTGTGCTCGTTCGGTCCATGAGCTGGCTTTTGAGCTGCCAAGAAAGGTGCCAATTAGTGGCAATGCTGTTGACAGGTCTTTTTGTGCTGGGGATGCTCCTTCCCTCCATTAGATGCTGAATCAACACCAGCAAATCATTTCAGAGAGGCCACCAAACGTTGCCACAAGAGACCAGCTCAGGGGGAGGGCTCAGCTTGGCTGAGCTGAAACCTGTGCCTGAGAAGCCACAAATCCTTCTTTCTCCCCTGGCTGATACCACTCTGTCTGCTCCAGATAGAAGCAGGCACCAGACATTTCCATACAGAGGACACATCATAGAATCACAGAATGGTTTGGGTTGGAAAGGACCTGAAGATCATCCAGTTCCAATCCC
>NDXB01021661.1:27804-41338 GCA_002631895.1 Agapornis roseicollis | reverse complement strand
ACATTACCTGACCTGGATCCTGGAAACTGGTGCTGGAACCAGTGGGCTGTGAGATCTCCCATGCTGTCTGAAGTGGCTTTCAGTCTAGCTTCATCTCCCAGCTGATTTGCCTGGATGTGGCAGGAAATAANTCATTCAGTATTTTCTGGTAGCTTTTGGTGTGGCCAAGCTGGGGCACAGACTAAGTGAGTACATTACCTGGATCCTGGAAACTGGTGCTGGAACCAGTGGGCTGTGAGATCTCCCATGCTGTCTGAAGTGGCTTTCAGTCTAGCTTCATCTCCCAGCTGATTTGCCTGGATGTGGACTTACAGGAAATAAACTGAACCTCCCTCTCCCCAAGGAGCAAAGAGGAGATGTCTGGATGTGGCCTCTGCCTTCAAGCTCACACAAACCACTGCTTTTTGCATCATTTCTGCAGTGCTTGTTTTGTAGAGCTGTGTGTGGTTTCTTCAGGCATGTTAATGCAAACGCTCTGTAGGAGTCAGGGATTCATATGGAACAACCTCAAAGAATGAGCAGCTCAAAAACAGAAGGATTTTTCTGGCTCATCTATGAATCTGAATGACCAGCTTTTAACCCTGTTTTTCCATCTTTACCCTTGGGTGACATGATGGATTGGGGTCTGTCTGAGGAAGATGATGATGACAGTGAAACCATAGCTATTAAGAAAGAGGCAGCAAGGACCTTTACAATTAAAGCCTTCCACTGGGCATTCAATTTTGCAGCTGAAATGACTGAGATTTTTAAAAACAGTAACCTGTTCAAAAAAGCCAGCCTCCAAAAACCCAGCATTGCCTCCAGCAGACAGTTCTGATGATCTTGCTCCTGCCTTTTTATCCCCCATGTTGTATGTGCAATTTTTTTTTGCATTTGAATCATACTTATTTCTTAAATCTTCACATGCCTCCAGCAGAATTGCATTACATTTCACGAGGAAACTTGCATGATTGTGCGTTGAACACTGCTGCCTCATGTATACAGCTGGTAGCACTGAGCAGAGCAGGGTATTAAACAACCAGTGATGGAATTCCAGAAGAGTGGCCGGAGCAGTAACAAACAACAATCTCTTTGAGGGTACAACAGAGGAGGGATTTGGAGGTCCCTGTGTAGTGCTTAGCAAAGACGTGAAAGCATAAAGTTCAGAGCCTGAAGGGCTCAGCTTTTCAAGGTGCTGCATGCCCCTGTTACCTGCAGCATGCTGCCTCTTTTCTAAAGCACAGACAGAGCCTGATAAGTAGCTTTCAGACCCATCCTTTGTTGCTCAGCATTCACTTCCTTCTGTTTACCACAGCTTTGCTGCAGCTAAGGAGTTTCTGTCATGTATATGTATATATACATATGGGGGTACAAGCATTGCTGAGCAATTCCACATCACACCATAGGTGTCTCACAAAAAGCCATCCTTCTCTGCTCCGTATTATTTTGACTGGAATGGAGTGTACACAGGTAATGCCTGGCCTTTGCATTCTGCAGGTAACCCTTAGCATCCCAAGGAAAACCTGACTGAATAAACAGCCACATCTCCCATGTAGGAGCAGATGGTGTCAGTGTGGAGAAGGCAAAGAATTTTGACATTTGAAGATAAAATGGCTGTTGTACTGATGTATCATGATGCCCCCTGCATGCCTCCCTGCCTTTCAGTACCATGACACTCTTTTCTAGTCAGGGATCATCGCTGGATGCTGTGCTTGCTGTTGTATGTGTAGGATTGATTCAGGGTTCAACATGCTGTGGGCTTGTTCTATTGCAAATAAATTAGGGGAATGAACTGATTTGACAATGTGTTCATACACACACTGCATATGCACATCTGGAAATTTCCCCTTGCAAAGGGGTGTGAGTGGTTTGCAAAGAGCTGGTCAAAGCCAGTAGAATCTGAAACTACTCTGTTTGATGGATTTTACACCCCAGTGTCAATCTCAGCCTACCAGGCACTGAATAGGAACAGGGAGGATCCTTCTACAGTCTTCCAGAATCAGGGAGGGAATGGCAAGGGATGATGTAGCCAGGGAGGGTCCTCTGGAACTGAATAATCCCTGCATTGACATTGACATTGCCAACCTCCGCGCATCCTTAATACAGGATGAATCATGGGGTGAGAAGAGGGATATCTAGTGCACACAGAAAGCCATGCATATCCCTAGGGAAGCTGTCAGAATGGCTCCCAGCAGGAGCTGGCTGTGTGCCACCTATGATATTGGGCCTTAGAGCCTTGTGCTGGGAGCAGACTGTGGGTGCAGGCAGAGTGGGCATCCATCTGCTGCCGCATCTGTGACAGCCAGTGAATCACAGTCCACCCGGGGAGCCTGTGCTTCCACTGAGACTGAATAGCTGGGCAGAGCTGTGTGTTGCAGGCAGAGCTCTGGGAGGGATAGCTGGGAAATGGCCGTGTGTCAGCTCTCCTGACATTTTGCTGGCAAATGTCAAAGTGTGTCTGTGCAAGACTTGTCCTCCCACAGCAGCGTCTGCACCCATGTGGAGCGTGTGTTGCTTGTCAGCAGACTGGTGCTGGTGCTGGGAGCTGGCTCCAAGGCAGCCATTTCCCAGAGGCAGCAGAGACACGGTGCTTCAGCAGTGAAGTGTGCTCTCATCATGGTCTTTTTGTCCTCAAAATGATGCTTTTCAAGTGGTTGCATTGTGGAAACACTCAAGATACATAAAAGGCTTAGGGAGAGATGTGATTTAAGTATAAGGCTCAGCTACAAAAGCAGAAAGAGACAGGATAAATTTGGGCTTCTACATGTACCACCAGTGGTTCACAAGGTCCAAATGTTGGGGCACGAAGAATACCCCAGCTATTGAGCACCACTTTCATCATGTGTGTGTGCTAGGCACAGAGGCACAGGCTGCTGTTAGCCACAGTGATTCTTGAACAATGTGATTTAGGTAATCCTTGATGTAAAAGATCTCTCCCCAGGAACCTGGGTGAGCACAGACTCGTTCCTTTCAGCCTCTGTGGTGACTGCTGTGGGAGAAAAACCAAAGACTTGTAAGACAGAGATGTCACTTAAAGGAGAGTGAAAGGTGATATGGGTGTTAGGGAGACTAATAGGTGGGGGAGAGTTTATGGTCGCACTGTAATCCAGCTGGATGTTTTCCAAGTGGTCTTGGTGACCCCTCTGCTTCAGAGCCTAACCCTGGCTGAAGCATCCCAGCAGAAGCAGGCATGAATGTCAGTGTGCTCCTCAGGTAGGCTTCATGATGATCTCTGGTATACCACAAGACTTGTCTAAATGCTGACCATTATATCTTACATCACTGGTTGTTTACTGTAAATGCTAGGTCCATTTCCATCTTTATATATTTTTTCCTGCCAGCATCATCCCATGTCTGTGAGAAGCACTACTATGTGTGGGAGGAAAGTGCTTCTTTTGGTATTTATTTTTAGCATCTTTCAGTTGCCATTCTTATGCCATGAAGCTGAAAGAGCTGAAGTTCCTGATCATTCTATTGAGCTGTCTCATTGTTTACACTGTTCTTCTAACTTAATTTATCCCACATTTCTCAATTTCCCTCCTCTGCTCCCATGTGCCATTGCAGCTCTGCTCCAGGTCTGTTATCATCCAGTCCATTATTGTCACAAATGCTGGGGTAAGGTAGGCAAAGATAGATAACATGAATGACACTTTCTGGAGTCTAACGGACAGCACTGGCAGCAGACCTGGGGTCCTGGAGGCCAGAGTAGGACCACAGTATGTGGTGTCAGGAGGCTGTGAGTACTGAGGATGGCTGTGAGTATTGAGGATTTAATAAGATAACCAGATACAAGTCACAAGTAATGTGACAGAATGTCAGAGAACTGTGAATCAGTCACCCCAGATCACAAAAGGAACTACTCCAAGCTGAACCTTAACCACCAGTAGGTCAGCAGAAGGCAATGTGCTGTATGGGACCTATGTAACCATCACCAGTGGCTCCCCATGGCCCCACTGAAGTCATCCACTCCTTTTCACATAAGAAGCCCTTGTGTGCACAAGTTGTTGCATGCTTTGGCACGCTCCCCTGGCACCATTAAAGGTCCTCAGGACCTCATGGATTTTGGAGAGGAATGGTTGTTGTTGTTTTTCCATTCCAGTCTGTTCCTGCTTTACACTTTCTGCCTGGAACTGCCTGTCTCTGAGATTGCAAGGTCTGGCAGCGCAGTTAACCCTTTGGTTCTTAAAGGGAAGTTCAAGGTTCCTAAAGAGAGGCAAATCCAGTGTAGAAGATGAGCTGCTTCCATTAGAGTGCAGCACTTCATGTCAGACCCTGTGCTGTCTGCTAGTTTTCCTGTGAGTATACAGTGCCATCCGCAGCAAGGTCTTCAGCTGGCTCAAAGCCCGTGCAGCCCTTTGGCCACTTGAGTGAAATCAGCTATTCAATTCAGATAAGCTTGAGAGGGGTCAGCTGAAAGCACAAGTGTTGTCCCAGGAGTCTGCAGGGAGGGAGACTTGTTTGTCTTACCTTCTGATGCTTTCCCTGAAGAAGAACAACTCAGGACTTAGTGCTCTGGTACTTGTGCTCACAAGGACCACTCTGTTTGGCTCTTGTCAGCACACGAAGGCTTCAGACAAGGGTGCTTTAAACAGTCACTGCTTTTCCTGAGAGGTGACTTCCTTTGTGTTTCTGTCTCATTCTCTAGGTATCTGAATTCCCTTATGAGAAGTGTCTTCCCTGCCTCTCATGTGAAGTCTTACCTGTCCATGGGTAGCACCAGCTTAACTGATGCCCTGAAGAGTATTCCTCACCATGGATAGTCCACCCAAACTGACTGGCGAGACACTGATTGTCCATCACATTCCCCTGGTCCATTGCCAGGTCCCTGACAGACAGTGCTGTTCCATGAGCAAAAGGACCAACCCCTTCTGCCAGCCAGAGCTCAGTGTGACTCGGACCTCTGCCCTTCCAGACAGAGACCTTTCACAGACTGACTCTTTGGTCTACAGCAGCTATCTCCACACCTCTGAAACCTCGGCAGATGCCTCAGACAACAAAGAAGGCAAAGGGAGGGATTTGATTGTCCCTAGTGTCAGTAAGAGACACAACCCTTTCTTGCTGACTGAGGGTGAAGACCTTGGTGTATTTGGGGATGACTTGGGCCAAAAATCTTTCCACCTTCACAACTCACTTGCAGCTGGCAAACCTCCCTTTCATCTGCATGAGCTGGCCTTGCCCCCATTCCACCTCCACGACTCCAACAACATTGTGAAATCCTGGAACATGGCCAGCCGGTCCGGTGTGGTGGACGGGCAAGAGGACAAAATCAGCAGTGATGACATCCAGAAGAGGAACAATGCAAACAGATGTCACCAGGCCTCTGAACGCATGGACCTGGATGACTGCAGCTGCCACCGTGGCAGCTCCTCCAGCTTCTCCTTTGATGGTGGTGACCAGGAGTGGAACCAGAACACAGGTGAATCCCTGAGGAATCAGGATGCTCTGCACAGCCAGACATGCAGCTGCTCCAGCTCGGAGCTCCCACACTGTCGTTGCTACAGTTCATCAAGTCAGTCTGAAGTGATTGACCAGCAGATGGGCTACATCAGTGACTCTTCCTGCAACAGCTCTGATGGGGTACTGGTGAACTTCAGTGCTCTCTACAACAAAATGAATGGCCAGTCTCAATCCAACCTGAATTCAGCCAACCTGTCCTGTGACTCTTCCTTCTGCAGCCACTCAGACACAGGGGCTTTTTACCTGGATTTGCATTCATCACCCACAGAATCCAAGATGTCTTGCGAGTCGCATAACCCAGAGAGTTCAGGGAAGGCATGTGGGTGTCAACACTCCTCTTCACCCGTTCTTGATGCTAACTGCAACTCCTACCACCTCCACTGTGAGCCTTGCACTTCAGAGAGCTCGGACCTCACTGCCTGCTTCCAGAGCCAAGCACGGCTCGTTGTGGCTACTCAGAATTATTACAAGTTAGTCACATGTGACTTGTCTTCCCAGTCATCCCCCAGCCCGGCAGGATCTTCCATCACTAGTTGCTCAGAAGACCATACCAAAGGTAGCCCAGCCCAGGCCACTGAATACTATCTGTTTAGAAGGCCTGATTTGACTCAAGAAGAGGGCAATGTGGAGCGCAGTGAAGAAGAGGCAAAGGGAGAATCCACCCAGAACATGATTGAGGGTCAGGTGTATGTGAATGTGTCACCACCTAACCTCAATACAAGCCGGCAGCGCTCCAGGAGCTATGATCAGAACCTGGACAGGAGTCCCAGTGGCAGGCTGGGCTCCTTGGAACGCATGGTGAGCTGCCCGGTCAAGCTGAGTGACAGCCCAGCAATACCCATCCAGAGCTCTCCCCCAAAGCGAGTGACATCTTTTGCTGAACTAGCTAAAGGCCGGAAAAAGAATAGCACCTCCCCACCATTCCGGTCCAGTGGTGATTCCTCCTTGGAGTTCTCACCTATCCCTGAGACACAGAAGGACTGCCCAACCTTCCTTGAAGAAAGAGCTCGCCGCAGCCAGAGTCTTCCACCCATGTCCTTCATCCATGGCTTGAATCGGAGCTGTGAGGGCTTCTGTTTGAATCATGCTTTTGGGGACAGCCAGGCTTTGTGTTCCACCAAAGACTTGGTCTCCGGTGAGAAGGTCCCCAGTGGGCATGGGGCAGGTGAGCAAGCCTCTCTCTCCCTGCTGATGGAAGCAGATACCAGCTTCTCAGGTGGCTCTATCGGTGGCCACGGACAAAGAGATGTTAGAGCCCGAGCAGACGGTAAGGACCAAACCAGGTAGAATGGAGAGGTAAAAAGAAGGGCTGCTCTCTGGGACATGAGGGTAGCAGCAGATGAACCTACATGGCAATGTGAGACCAGTGCCTGTGCAGCTTGTTTCTTGGTCTACCATCCCCCAGGACAAAGCCCTATTGTGCTTATTTCAGACCCAGATCAGTGCAAGTGTCTTGTCCTTGTGTTTCTAAAGCTTCTTATGGTTTTGTGCAAACCTCTATCATGTAAGGGAAGATATGTCATTACAACTTGGAGGACTGTCTCCCTTCCAGGGTGCTGTACTCCCCCAGTCCATGAGAATCACTCACTTTTAGCTCCTAAGACAGAGGTGTGAAGACGCTCAGTGGAGTCATTCCCAGAAGATAAAAGGAAGAGAGCCATTGAGGAGGTTTTAGCCTTTCTTCTTTGGAGCTACATGGGGCAGGGGTTGAGAAGGAAGAGGCATAGCCATCAGTCTCCTCTCAGTGCAGGGAGCTCACAGTCTCTGCCAGGATTTAAATCATGAGTCCTGCAGAGATTAGAGCAGCTTTGTATCTCTGCTGGAATATCTTGGTTTTACCCTCCTGCATTGGATGGCAGCAAGGGTTCCCATGGAGGATAATTGTCACAGTTACCCCTGCAGGAAAGCCCGTAATGCATGAATTGCTTTCCACCTTGATATTGCTGTCACTTGACCTTGTGAGAAAGCTCTGTGACAGCCCTATTAAAGGTACGGCCACTTCTCCAGCATGGCAGACCTCTATCTCTGCCCTAGATAGTTCTTGTACCTGTGTCATAGGTGAGAACCTATCTAAAATGCAGTAGACAGCCCCTAACATGCCAAGAACCAGACTGTCTCCATTTAATGCCCTGCAGATTTTTGGCAGGAGGTAGGAAGAGCATGGCATTCATTGCCATGGCAGGTGGGACAGATTTTGGCCTTTGGAGCAAGAATTTTTAGGTATTGTCCAGTTTGTTTATTGAGTCTTGGATGTGTGCTCACTGTGGGATGGGAGGGAAGGCAGGTCCCTACTGAGAGAAGGCAGCATGGGAGCAGCCCTCTTGGTTTGCAGAGAGAGCATTTGGAAGTAGCAAGAGCTGCTCAGGGAGGAGTAGATAGGAGCTGTCAGAGAAATATATCCCACTGCCCTGATAGGGATGTAAGCCTAGAGGGTCTGAGAATGGACTAGAAGAAAAACAAGCCTAAAGGCTAAAAGCTAGCTACAGGAAGAGAGGCCTAGCACACCCGACAAGCACCAGGTAACACCAGGGCTGTGCTTGGAATGGGTCCTTTGTCCAAGGATTTGCTGTGGGCTGGAAGAGTCAGGGGGAAGCAAGAGAGAAGGTGCTGCACTGCGCTGGGATGCACTGCAGCTGGTGATCAGAGATCCCAGTCAGCTCCATGTGTGCATCCAGTGTTGTGTGTGTTGTGCACTGTGTCACTATTCTGTGGTGTACCTCGGGATATTGTGACCCGAACAGGAGTTGGAGGCATGCATACATAGGAGATCAGCCTAGAATGCTTCCTTAGGACATCTCTGTCCATCATTTGATGGAGCAGTCCTGTGCTTGCCAGTGTTGGAAGCTCTGTTGTTTCTGCTGTGGTTCTGATTTGGTTGGGGACATCCTGCTTAGGTCTGAGGCAGGCAAAGGGATAAAGGGAGTGGTGTGTTCAGAGGGGGAACAATTGCAGGGAAAGAAGAGGGAGGGAGAAGGGAAATCCAGCAGCCTTTCCAACAGCACCATGTGCCATGTGGGATTCAGAGCTGCAGTGCTATTGGAGCAGTGCTTGTGCTCAGCTAGGTGAGTTCTCAACATGTGTAGGAAAGGACAGTCCTTCAAGATAAGAGATCTTTCAGGTTGAGGGCAGGCACTTGGGCCACGACTTTAGGCTGTCCTGGGAGCAAGGGATGGTCAAGGAATGTGAAGCTGGTGATCCTACCAGCTGAGATAAGCTCTTGGTGCAATGCTCTACTTTATCACACAGCTGTCAACAGCTAGGAGCTCTACATTCAGGGCCACATGTCTTTATCCTGCCAGCTTATGATCTGTGTAAGCAGTTCAGCCTTGAACCACTCTCCATGTGCCCCTAGCGCATCCTCCTGAAGCTGACAGCACATTCCCTTTTGGCTGTGATCTGTTGGTCTGATGATGCTTGTCCCTCTGCCCATCCTTGTCCCTCTTTCTCTTCCCAAAGGTGGTGGCACAGACAGCAAGCCCGTGGTACGCTACAGCAAGGACCAGCGTCCCACAACTCTGCCCATCCAGCCCTTTGTTTTCCAGCACCATTTCAACAAGCCACCCAAGGCCCGTGCCCTGCACAGCCATTTTGCTTCCAGCCTTTCCCAACTCTACAGCTTGTCCAGCAACCGGCCTGCCAGCCAGCAGATCTCCTCCAATGCCCACTGCTCAGCCTCGACCACCTCGGCAGAGCACACAGCGGTGTTGGGGAGCCAAGGCCACAGCACACTGCTGACCCAGCGCTCGGTGGATGGAGCTGCATCCCGCAATGACAGCAGCATTAAGAAGCCTGCCCCTGAGACAACCAGGCCGTCCCCCCTGGGCAGTTACTCTCCCGTGCGATGCAACGTGCCTTTCTTTCAAAGCGTGGACTCCTCTTCCTCACCCACCTTGGAGAGAGCTGAAGAGACCCAGCCTCCCAGGAGCCAGTCCTGCCCCATCTCCACCAGCCTGTTTCCCACAAGATCTTCCCCTGCTGTCAGTGCCATGCAGCCCTCCCAAGCCACCAAAGCTGATGCCCTGAGGCGAAAGGAGAACCCCAAGGTGGTTCCCAAGAAAGAGGCAGTGATGGAGCCAAACCTACCGCTCTCTGAGTACCGACTCCACAGTGGGTCCCTCCCACCCCTCTCGGGGGGTGGTATGAGCAGAGCAGGAGGCCATGCAGATCCCCACTGGAGAAGTGGCAGTGAGACTGGCAGTTCTGGTCCCTTGAGCAGCATGGGCATACGGCCTGTCAATGGTAGGTACCCATCTGACAGGAACATCTCCAGCTCCCTATGGCTATACCTGCTCCCTGTAGTACCATCCTCTCTTATATCTACAACCCAGGGCAAAATTGTCCAACAGCCCCTGCCATCGCTTTGACTGCAAAAGAAAGTCCTACACTAAAAACATGTATTTGCAGTCCCGATTCCTACACTGTGTGTCTCTGAAAGGACAGCATCCACTGCTGATCTTACAGCATCCCATGCCAGGTGCTTGCACCCCAAACCTGCCTGCTATATGCCTGCCGCCATGAGGCCACTGAGGCTCTCGTCCTATTCTACCAGGCTGTGGCTTCCACCTCCTTCTGAGTATGTGTGCTAATACAAATGCTGCTGGACTTGTAACTAATGTGCTCTGTCCTTCCTCTTTCTCACCTTTTCTCTCCCCATTTCCCTTCCACGTCTGCTCACACCCTCCCATCCGGTGCTCACTGCCTGCGGCATCCTAGCGAACCACCTCTCTCCCCAAGCGCTGAAGTGGCGCGAGTACAGGCGGAGGAACCCCCTGGGTCTGGACCGCGTTTCGGGGCTGCCCAGCTTAGGAGGCAGCCTTGACAGGAGGCAGCAAGAGCCTCGGCTGAACCGGGGCAACCCCATCTTTGAGCTCCCTGGCACTCTGAACACCAGCCACTTCCACTGCAAGCTGAACGGTGCGCAACACCTTTCTGCTGGGCGGGCTTGGGAGGTGTCCTTGAGGCTCAGGGTCAGTATGTGTTGGGGCTTCAGCCTGGTTTCCTCACTGCTCTGCCTACTCAGAACAGGAGGGGCCGAGGGGTACAAGAGGAAGGTCAGAATTTCCTCACTGATGGGTATAATCTGTGTGGAGCATCCCTTTTTCTCCATGACCTGACAGCAGTCAGATCCACCCTAGGCTAGATTGAAGGAAAAGTGAATGGTCCAAGACCCTGCTCAGACCTAAGCAAGTGTCAAGCTTGTACATCATGTCTCACACAGGAGCTGTGGCCCTTAGAGATATTGTGTTTGTGCCCCACAGTGTCCGTCTATCTGCCCCAACCCTGGCAGCATGCTATGCTGCAGCTTTCATGGGCAGCTGGCAGCACTGTAGGGCTCCATGATTTGCCCTTACCGTCTTCCCTGATCTACAAAACCTGTGCAGGAAGGGCTGAAAGGGGCAGGCTGGTTTTGGCTGAACCCTTGAGATTCCTCTGGGAAGAGCAGTGTGGTCTATCTGTGGGAGGGTGAGCATTCTTCAGGCCATCCGCGAGTCATGGGGAGAATGTCCCAAAGCTTTACACTTCAATCTGTCAGCCCAGTCAGTTTCTCCATCACTCCTCCATGGGAAGATGCCTAGCACAGAGCCAGGGAATCAACCAGATGGAAATCAAGTATATTAAAGAGCTCCTGCAGATGTCACCCCTTGAAAACAGAGGACATCCTACGGGACAGGCAGAAGACAAGTAGTTTGTTGCCTGTGAATACCTTTGTCTTGTGAACCCACTTGCTGGGGCTATCCACACAGCAGCCCTGAGAGTCTTCTGCCTTACTAGGCTTTCCTTACCACCAGCTCAGGAAGGTGAAACTCCCACAGCATCTTCCAGTGCTCATGGGCCTACAGTGAAATTGTAGCTAGATGTTGGGAGGGCTGTGGGTTGAACTGTACGTTGCAGACCATTGCTGGAAGAGTAATAAGCCTGTAACCTTGCTCTCCCAGCCTTGGACAGGCTGGTGAAGACTGCAGCTGGTGCAGGTTTCTTCTGGGAAAAGCAAACAGTATGGGAGAGGTTTTGGTATAGGGGCTTGTGGGTGACTTTTTTCTCCTCTGTGTTGGACCTGCAGGACAGTCTATGAAGCAACTCCAGCTCACCTACACTGACTTCTTTCCTGACTACTTCTCACTAGCAGAGAAACCCCCAGCTGAGTTCTGCCTCTCCCCAGATGGCAACACAGAGTCCATCTCCATTGACTTGCTGCAGAAGAAGGGTGAGTCCGTGAATCTCTCACCCATGAGAGTGTGACATAGCAACATATGGTGAACAGTGCTTTTCTCTGTCTCATCTCATCTCATCTCATCTCATCTCATCTCATCTCATCTCATCTCTGTAGACATAATGGCTCCTTTCCCTGACCTTCTCTTCTGCAGCATCATAAATACATGTCCCCTGGACTGATGGCTGTTTTCACGGCAGGTTCATGTGGTCTCTGCACCATGCAGTGTGCCACAGAGTATGTTTGAGCTGCTTGTTCCAGGAAGTATGATTAGAAAGGCTCTTAAACCCACAAGAGAGAAAGCAAGCAGGCAGAGCAGAATGACCCTAAAGCAGGGTATGCTGCTATCCTTATCTCAGTATACAAGGGTAGACCTGTGTACCAGTGTGATGCTGCAGATGGGCTTGCCTGAGATTTTGTACTTTGAAAGGTCTGCATGGTGAGACTGGTAGTCCTGCACGCTAAACTATTTATGCAAAAGGATGGAATAAAGGATTCAAAGCAGAACAACATATGGTTGTGATGAGACCCATGCTAGGGGCAGGGTTAGGCACTGAGCTGTTCAGACCTGATTTGGTATAGTTTCAGAGGTAAACAATGTCCTGATGAGGAGTTTGGAGGGACTCTGTGTGTTTTTGGTGGAGCTGGCCCCTGCACTAACATGGGCTTGAAGTGTCCCTGCCTTATTTCTTCCTGAAATGTTCAGTCTGGGTCTGTTCTAGAAGCCTCTCAAGCACCTCTCTTGACTTTTTCTTTGCCTCTAGGTCTGGTGAAGGCCATCAACACTGCTGTTGACCTGATTGTGGCTCACTTTGGAACCAGCAGGGATCCAGGGGTGAAGGTATGTCTGGCTTTCAACATCATGAGTGGCATGGAGAGGATGGAGAAAGACTGCCTCTCCATTCTCATCCAGTCAAAACCTGCAGGGTATCCAGTGAAGGCAGTAGTACCAATCATAAACCAAAGGCAGTAATATACCATGCAGCAGATAGTAAATCTGTGACTATTCTCACTGCATCATGCTGAGGATGCTGAAAAGGTATGCAGATTTAAGGGAAGATCAGAAAAAAACAGGGAAGGGAAATTCAATGAGGTCTATTAAACACACAGGAATAATTTCCAGCATAAGGAGTCTCTGAGTTGAAAGTAGTTGTAGGCTGCAAGAGTATTAAGGGCAAGTATTATATACATTTGCTCTGGTTTAACTCTTTCTTATGTACTCACTCATGACTCTTTATAAGAAAGAATACCAGCCAGTAGGACTTCTTGTCGGATGCAGTATGCCAGCAATTTTTTCTGATACAGTGAAGAGTTGTGTCTCCCTCCTTCATGATCTCCTGCTCCTGTTCTGTGTCAAAGAGCTCCATAATGATAAGAAAGTCATCATTCACTGCCCACCTGGGGCAGGTGGGCATCCTGCCATGGCCCTTACCATGAACCCGTTTGCTTTACAGTGCATCTAGGTTGCCTGTGGGTCTGGTTGCCTTTAGCCTGTGCTTCCCTCATCTCCCATCTCTGAAATAACACAAAAGCAAACCAAGTTGGCTTCTGTCTGTGCCAGGCAGTATTTGCAGTCTTGTGACATGTGGCATGATTGTGGTGTTGTCCAAAAGGTGGGATCATTACATGGTGTGCAAATACCAGTGCACACACAAAGTAGAGGTAATTTATTGTCAACTGTCTTGCAAAATAGGGTGCAAGGTGCAAGCTCCACAAAGCTAGCACACCTTAGTTTGTGTACATCAGGTTATACACATTTCAGAGAACAAAGAGATTACTTTTCATTGGTTGGAAGTTACCAGATACATAATTAATTAGTACTTTATCTTCTATTGGGTAAATTGTCCTTGCTTGTCATATAAATTAGCATGTGTGATAGTGTTGGGG
>NDXB01021661.1:0-27700 GCA_002631895.1 Agapornis roseicollis | reverse complement strand
GTTCTTTTAATTTGCCTTGGTGGATGGGTTGGGGGGGGGGGGATGGACACAACAAACAACAGACACAGGCTTTTCCAGTCCTGAACTGAGTTAGTGATCACAATCTCCTCCTGCCACCTTTAACTTTCACCCAATTACTGCAATTTCTCATTGACTATTTGTTTTTCTAGTACTTCTTCTGTTTTCAGCACCTTTTGGTGCAGATGTTCTCCCTTTATCAGTCATTCAGTTCTTCCAAGGTTAAGGTAGTTACTAAGGAATATAGTAATATATTGCTTATACAAAGTCTTGTTTTATTAAGTGATGCTGTTAATCAGCCAGACATTGTTATCAACATGGCAAATTCCATTCTCAATGAACATCAGTGGTGCCTGCTCTCAATAGTGAAGGCTCTGCTTCAGCCAAGGGCAACAATGTGACACTATTTGGACATGACAACTGCTCTGGAGAGCCATCCCCAAGAAGAAACCTGACTGGGACAGATTCCAAACCCATTCAATCTTATCTCAGAGTGCAGGGTAATTTGCTGCTAATTACAATTGTTGTTGATGCAGAGATTGCCGTGCAGGGTAACCAGAGCTGTTGGGATTGCCACAGCTTTCTAAGGCTTCATATGAATTTCTTACTCTTGTAGCATTGGTTTGGGGAATACTTTCAGTATTCTCCCATTCCTTTACTTACCAGATAACACTTTGGTTTTGACCTGGAGTTCTGTGATGCAGCAGCATGACAAGGGCTGAGCATTCACCTGTCAAAAGGCAGCACCCACTCCTGATTCTCCCACGCTCAATTGATCTGACGGGATTATTCCTGACTCAGAAGTTCAGCCTCAGTTCAGGGCCTTTGTGGACATGTGCCAACTGGCCAATGTAATTCCATCTCAGCTGCTAAAATCTATGCACTGAACTCAACTGCCTGGACCACCAACATGACGTACAAGGCCTGGGGCTGACCCCTTTAGATACAACCCTCAGCAGCCCAAAGACTGTATGCAGCAAAATATGCCTCTGTTCTGCAGATGCTGGGCTCTTACATGCTTCCTCACTTCAACCTGAGCTCTAACCATCCACTTTGGCCTCACCCTGTTTATTTATAGTAATCCCTAGGAATTATAGCATGACATGTCACTGGGCTAAGTGTTCCTTAACCCCTCAGTGCTGGTAGTTTGTGTGTGGCTTGCAGAATACTTCAAAAATAGCAAAACCAAAACCTGCAACAGAAAAATCCCCTACTCTTTTCTTCTTCCAGCAGGACAGCCTTGTTATAGGCAGAATCAGTCATTCCTTCTAATTGGGATATCCTCTTCCCAGACTGGGGTGTTTTCTTCTCAAGATGTTGCCTCATCCTACCCTGGGGCAGACTTTGTAGGGATCAATCCAGAACTGGTGTATGAGGCAGCAGAGGTGAACGGGAAGGGCCTGCTTCTTCAAGGAGCTGCAAAGCATCATCGTAGCCTGGATATTGCCTGCTGGGTGCCTAGCAGGCAAATGGGGCTGGAATGTTTGCATGCATTTGTACATTGTAGCGTACTTACTAACACGCTCCTTGTTGCCTGTTACCCTTTAGGCCAAACTTGGGAACAGCTCTGTGAGCCCCAACGTGGGACATCTCATCCTGAAATACCTGTGTCCTGCGGTCCGGGACATTCTAAGTGATGGACTCAAGGCTTATGTCCTAGACATGATCATTGGCCAAAGGAGGAACATCCCCTGGAGCGTGGTGGAGGCATCCACCCAGCTAGGTATGGAGGGAGTGCAGTGATGCCCATCACTCCGTGGTACTCCTGTGTTATGGTGGGGAGGTACTGGGAAAGGTGGACTACAAAGATGGGGATGCAGTCTATTACCCATCTTCCTACATGGAACAGGGTGTAGCCTGATCTTACCTTGCAAGTCAGGAGAGCCACTGCTCTATTCTGCCCAAATATTTATAGTCATTTACCCTGAAATTTACAACTTCTCCTATAACAGGATCTAGCAATAAAAGAACCCCAACAAACAAAGAATGCCCCTTTTCCCCCTCTGTGTCTCCAGGGTGTTTCTGGACCTTCATCTTTAGCCCTGCACAGCTACTGTATAAGGCAGAGTTGTGCTCTAGCCTGATCTGTAAGTAAATTTGCACTCACAGCTCTCTTGGCTCAAGCATGCTCACATCTGTACCCTCTGCTAGCACCAGTCTGCACCCTGGGTTGTGGCTGTCATTCAGGATAACTCCTTTCTGAGGTTACAGGTGGCAGGGCCACACTGATTTCTGCATCATGAAGAGCTTACATCCAGGGCTTAGAAGTATCCTATCATGTCTGTGGCAAATCTGCAGCTCTGTGGTTGTCTCTGTGACTGCATATACCCCAGATTATAACCACCCACCACAATTCTCTGTTTACCTGCTGATTTTGAGTCAAGGGCTATGATTGTCCCTGAAGTGTGGCAGGCAGGTCCTTGTGGTATTGAAAGTCTCCCAGAGTTTTGGAGTGTCAGTTTGGGATGGACCACAAGCCATCTCTTGTGGAGTCTAACTGTTGGGATGGAGTGAGTTCACCTTGGTGTTTGGTGAGGAGGCAATGCACGTACAGGCACAGCACCAGGACAGACACAAAGACATCTGTCTTTGCCTTGATGCTGCTTTCCATGGTGTGGTTTTGGCTTTGCTGACCACAATTAATCTCAGCATCTTACTTCCTTCCATAGGCCCCTCTACCAAGCTGCTGCACAGCCTCTATGGCAAGATCAGCCAGTACACAGAGCTCACCAACCACAGCATGAGGTTCAACGCATTCATCTTTGGCCTCCTCAAGTAAGTAGGCTCCTTGGGTTGGCTGCATGTCACTGTCCTGGTCCTTGACTGCAGGCAGGCAGAGCTGCCAAGGAAAAGATTTAAACCTGGTAAGTTGCTCCCTAGACGTAGGTGAGGAAAGGGGGAAGCTGTGAGCCTCAGGGAACACCAGAATGATTAAAACCTACCCTGCCAGCCCAGAGCTGAGAAGAGATGGCTGTAGCCCACTGGAGAATATTGTCAGCTTGTTTTAGCCCCATAACATTAGGTGGGCAGACTCTGTCTATCAGGGTTTATACGTTAGACATAATTTATGCCAAATTACTCCTGGAAATCACAGCTTAAATCACTGCTTCTTGGAGCTGTAGTGAATCCCAGGGCTTGAGGCTCTGAAAGAGAAATTGCCCTGTTCTAAGACTCAAAGCTGGCCCTTCAAGGTTGGATAAGGAGTGTGCACATTGCACACAGTGTCAAGCAGAAGAAGCCAGCAATGTCTTTCTGCTTGTGAAGGGATGAATGCTGCTAGGATAGTGTTTCCCTACTCCTCTCCACAAGAGAGCACAGCACAGCAAGGGCAGTGGCAATGGAGTCCCCAAGATCTCCAAATTTCACAGGACATCTACAAGCAGGAGCAAGCTTTGCCCTAGTCTCCCTACCAAGGGTGACTCAGCTGTCCCTGCTGGCACAATGTACCAGCATATTTTGGGCCAAGCCTTCAGCAATGATCTTATGTTTGCTGATGATTTGCTTCTTTCATGTGAGCTCTTCTCAGCACAGCTAAGTTCTGTCAAGGGTATGGGAGCTAAATGATGAAGAAACTTGCTGGAAATGTGGCTTTTAGGGGATAAGTTGCACAATGCCTCATGCAAAGCAAACTGGTTGGACCCGTGACAGGCTGGGTGGCTGTGGTCAGTGCCTACAGATAGAAGTGAACCACTGTCCTTCCACTAAGTCTGGAGGTTCACAGGTTCGTGCTGTGTAAATGCCCTTCTAAAGCCACATTTCCTTTTCATAGAACAATGAGGATGAAGGGGGTTAATTCGTTTTCATTCTTTCTTTCTCTCCCTGCTTGTTTTCCCTTCCTGCAGTATCCGGTCCTTGGAGTTCTGGTTCAACCACCTCTACAACCATGAAGGTAAGAGCCTGAGGGCTGTGGGCTGCAGTGGGAGACAAACTGCACAATGTAGAGCACAGGAGGGACATGGACTTGTCTTCCTGGTCTCTCAGCCTATGCTGCTCTGAGCTGAAAGATGAGATTGTACACAGTCCCAGTGTACCAGGAAGTCCTGGGTGGAAGCCCAAGCTCCATGCAGCTCCCACTACATCATTCCCAGCTGCAGTTAGTACCTAAGGCTATCACCTCCAGTGAAGATCCCTCAATCTAACCACAGGAGACCCTCTCTGAATTTCTGTGTTCCCTGCCTGGTGCCTGAGAGCTTAGTATTGGTGGGGATGCACACACTTCACTGAAACCTCTCAGGCATGAGAAATGAAAAGAAATGGAAACAAAAACCTCCTGACAAACAGAAAGCAGATTTTACCGGATGTATCTGGCTTTTTTCAACAAGAAAGGTTTCTAGAGCACGCACGTAACCCAGCAGCACAACCAAGCTGCCCAGTGCCTAGAAGCAGCATGACTGAATGCTAAGTGCAGTGAGACAGGCACCCTCAACCTGCTGGATGCCCAGAGAGTGCTGCTGGCTCAGCCCGTGCTCAGCCCAAGGCTCTGCAAGAAGAGCCCAGTGTCTCCTGGGGACTGACAGCAGACGTTTCCCAGGTATTCATGGGCAGTCAGCACTTCTTTCTGGAGCAGACAGGAAAGTAGAGTTGCCTTTATACTGAGCAGTGTGGCAAGAGAAAGCATCCTGGTTTTCTGGAACAGAAGAAGACCATCAGTTTCAAGCCATCATTAAGAGCTGGAAGTGTGAGCAAAAGCTAGGGCTATCAGGATGATGAAGGCCTAGCAAAGGGGTTGGAGGTAAGGTGCAAGTCCTGCCTGTGGTGTAAGTTTGTTATATCACAGAGTTCATAAATCCTGCTTCTAGCTTGGTCCCTAGAAGTGAGACCTGGAAATAAAGCTGGGGCAGAGGGTACTGCAGATGTGGTCAAGTGAAGTGAAGGATGAATGCTGCAGGTTGAAATGCCAGTCCATTTTCTGTTAGGATCCACAGTGCATCCCAGACAGGTCCCAGGGAAGACTATTCAACTGTCCCTGATACCTCTCTGCAAGGGACTGGTACTGGTGAGATCTACATCTCCTTGCTCATCTCCAGGAGGCAGGAAAGAGAAATCTAATGTGTGTTGGAAGGGACCTTAAAGCTCACCCAGTTCCAGCCTCTGCCACAGGCAAGGACACCTTCCACAGGTTGCTCCAGCCCCTGTCCAACCTGGCCTTGAACACTGCCAGGGATGGGGCAGCCACAGCTTCTCTGGGCAAAATTGGTGCTCTTTATTTGCATGCTATTCCCACGGTATTTTGTGGCAGAGGTCATCCCAGTGGATGCTCTGCCAGGCAGGTCCTGGCTGCAGGCATGACTGCAAGCAGGATCTGGGCCAGTTTGCTGAGAGCTCACAGAGCATCTGGTGCTCTGGACCCAGTGTTGAGCCTCACACTGCAGCCACAGCTCTGACCAAAAGCAAGTGTCCAGCTCCTTTCCCAATGGCTTCAGCAGCTTCTTGGTGGCTTGGCAAAGGTGCAAGAGCCTCTGCTGTAATTAATGTCTCTTGCCCTACAGATATCATCCTGGCACACTACCAGCCGGTGGGCTTCTTGTGCCTGTCTCACAGCGTGTGCCAGCCTCTTTTTGAGGAGCTCCTGCTCCTGCTCCAGCCGCTCTCCCTGCTGCCCTTCAACCTAGACCTGCTTTTTGAGCACCACCTGATGCAGATGGGCAAAGAGCAGCAGCAGCAGAAGGAGCTGCTGCGTGTGAAGCAGGACCTGCTGCTTTCTGCACACTCCACACTGCAGCTGATGCGGACACGAGGCAGCAGCGAGGATCCAGATGGATGCAGCACTGCCCCTGAAGCATGCAAAGTGGGTACCAGAGATGGTGACACCTCCCCAGGTCACAGCCCTCAGCAAGCTGCAAAAGAGAGGGTCAAGGGGGTAGGGGCTTCCTGTGCAGATGGTGACAGGGAAGAAGAGAAGAAGAAGATGAGAGAGAGCACGAAGATGAGAGACAGCACATGGGAGGGGAAGAAGGACAAGCAGGCAGGCTGGTGGTACCAGCTCATGCAGAGCTCTCAGATTTACATCGAGGGCTCGGCTGAAGGCTCGAAGTTCATCCGGTATGAGAAGAAAAAGAAGGCTCTGAACACTGTGCCCAGATCAGCAGAAACCCACAAAGCACCACCTCCCCGCGAAGGGGTGGTGGAGGGTGCAGAGGCTTGCCCCATTGCTGAGGGCAGCTTGGAGGAGAGGCCCAAGGCTGCCAACAAGCCAAGTCCTGAAGTTGTGGAAGAACCCTTGGAAAAGCCCCAGCAAGTACCAGTAGGCGAAGAGGTGAAGGAATGGAGCTGGCCCTTCTGGATGGGCAGCCCCCCAGACTCAGTGGTTACAGAGCTGAAGCGCAGCAAGGAGAAGGAGGCTGGGACTCAGCAAAGAGTGGGATCAGCAGCAGCAGCCCCCCAGGAGGAGAGCAGCCCCAGTGCATCAGAGAGCAGCCAGCCCATCAAGTGGGGACACTTGTTTGGGTCCAGGAAGGTGCAAAAAGAGCCCAGGCAGCCTAACAGGTAAGGGCAGGGGTGACTTGGGGCTGGGGAGGGCTGGTTAACATGGTGCTGAAGCAGTGCAGGTGAAAGCCAAGACAACCACTGGGACATACCACAGTGGTATATCAGAGAGAGTGTGTGAACAGAGGGGTTTGTGACCCCTGCCCACCCCTGACAGCCTGCTGGACTGCCTTAATTCCTCCTACACCACTGCTTCCCTAAGGGTCCTACCTTTGCCTAATCCATCTCACAGCTCTTCTGCCTGAGCTCTACCACTGCCTTAGCTCCTAAGCCCATTCTGCAGGGGAAGGAACCCTGCTACATGGCCCCCATCATCACTTCATCCCTCCCAAAAGCACATACTGAGAATAGAACCTGGAGCCAACCCTACTGCACACAACAGGTCAGGAGAAGGCACAAGGCTGCCCCATGTAGCTGAGACCTCCTCACACTGCCTCTCCATCTCTACCCTTACTGCTTCTATGGACACTGCAAATGTCCTTCCCAGTCTAGGCCATGATGTGTCTGGAGGACGCTGGTGGTGTGTCTCCAGGAGACAGACTGGGAACCGCAGTGCATGGAGCCAGATCACTAAGGCATGACCGTGGCTGCTCTTTACCCCCAGGTACGCTTCCCTACCACTATCTGCTCTGTTTCCTTATTGCAGGTTGCCCTCTGGCTGGTTGAGCTTGGACAAGTCCGTGTTCCAGCTGGTAGCCCAGACTGTTGGGGCAAGCATGTGGCGAGAAGCAGCTCCTGAGCCGGAGCCCCCTCAGCCAGAGCCATCTGAAGAGACCCCCATGGCACAGCCGGCCCAGGGGCTGGTTCCTCACTCTGCCTGGTGAGTGTCACCCTGTGGTGCTGGGACATGGTGGGTTGGGGTTGTCATAACTCTGCCTGTTGCAGTTTGCTTTGCCCCTCATGGACCAGGGGATGGTTTGGGACAGGGATGCAGCTTGTACATCCAGCTGCATCACTGCAATCTGGAGGTGAGGAGAGTTGGGAGCCCAGCTGGGGAGGGAGGCAGGAGGTGTTTTCCTTGCACCTCTGTGCTTGTGTTGGTCCCTGGAGTGAGAGTCCTGTGGTAAGCTAACCTTTGCCTCCCTCTGCCTGCAGCAAGGTGAAAGCTCTTTGCCATCACATTGCCACCGAGGCAGGACAGTTGAGCTTCAACAAAGGGGATATCCTGCAGGTCATCTCCAAGGTGGATGGTGACTGGCTGCAGTGCAGTCTCGGCTCTGAGGAGGGACTCGTGCCCATCATGTATGTCACTCACCCTGAGGATGAGGACTATTAACGTGGCTGGGGGGGCCAAGCACAGTACCAGGGGCTGCTTAGGTTCCTCTGGGAAAGCCCACCCTGCTTAGGGGAACAGACACAGCTTCTTGCTAGTTTCTTACCTTTCATGCCATTACAGAATACAGTAACCGTAGGTGGTTCCTTCTTGCTCCTCCTCATGCAGCTGCCTAAGGCCACTCAGCCCCCAGGGTCTTCTGCAAGCTGCACTTTGTATTGCCAGGCATTGCTGTGCATGCAACCACATCAGGGACCACCTGAACCCCCCCCACCCCACACCATCTCCTGCACCCATAGGCCATGGACTCGTACATAGCAGAAACCCAAGCAGACCCTTCCAGAGCAGCACCCCAGCTCAGATTCATGCTGGAAGATGCAGGATGCTGGCTGTCCCCTCCCTGGGGGTAGCAGTACCATCTTCAACTGTCAGCGTCCTTGGCATCATCAGCCACAGGGCTGGGAGCACTGTGTCTTGGCAAGGTCTTTGCAAGTCTGGGCTGATGGATTGCACAGTGGATTGATTAGGGGCTGCAAGGAAGGCTCCCCCACACTGGAGCAGCCCTGTCCTAACATGTTGTAGTGGTTCCTGCTGCGTTGTACCTGGCCAAGTGGCCTGGCACTGCCACACTGCAGGGCTGTGCCTGACCTGGGGATAGGGACGGGGTACAAGTGTGCGTGCAGAGCAAAGGGGTGCATTGAGTCCTGAGGAAGGAGCATGGATGTTCAGTGTTATGTAGGTCTGGGATGGGTAGTGCCTCCCTGTGTGGAGATGGGTGCTGTGGGGGGTGGTCCTGTGCCCTCCATGCTGAGCAGGGAGCCTGGGAAGCCCTGGGATGCTCAGAGGAGGGGGGGGGGGTGGAGGGGAGGGGATGAGGGCAGGGTCCCTGACTGGGCTAGGTATGTTCTTTGATGCTGGGGGCAGTGCTCCTGGCAGGTAGATTGGAGGGTGCTCCCAGATGGAGATGGGGAGCTGGGGGGGAATTGGTGGTGCTCCCCTTGGCATAGGGCTTCTGGTCTTGGTGAGCAATGCTGTGGGGTGGGAGGGACAAATGTTGTATACGAGCAGAAGGGGCTGCTGGGGATCCTGGGGTGTTTGGTAGACGCAATGCCAGTCAACCCTTTCCTTGCCATGTTTATGCCACCTGTTGGGATGGGGATCTACATTGGCCCATCAGGTGGAAAAGTGTTAATGGAAGGCCATGCCAGTATTTGGTGCCTTGGCTGGGTTGATGCTTGCTGCTTGCAGCGTCATGCCTGGGCTGGCTTCCCCATGGCAAGGGACCCTGGTCTTGCAAGGTTACCTCCTGCTTGTACATCGCTTAGTGGACGTTGCACCATATTTAATTTGTATTTCCCTGTTAGAACAAGGTGTGTCACCTTTATTTATTTCTTTATTTATGATGCATATTAATAAAAAAGGTGCTGATTGAGCTCACTGCTGTCCAGCCTTGTGATTTCAGCTGATCCCTGCAAAGGGTCTGACGGGACACTGCACAGGTCTGCACTGCAGGCATTGTCCTGCCTCCACCACAACCAACACAAGACCTTCAGAAGGAGATAGGTTGCTCCCAGTTATCAATCAACCAGGCCTGTCAGTTCAGGCTGGGGAGGGAACATCATCACCAGATGATGGTATATCTTGGGAGGCAGTGTTGTTTGGAGTTCCTTGTCTTTGTTCCTTGTGCATGCTCATGGGGATCCAGGCAGTTGATTTGGAGAAAACTCCAGGAACAAACTTGCCAACAAAGTTTTCCAGCTGACAAGCAGGTATTCTTTATTGCAGCGCCGGGAGACACGGGGGATAACTCCTCTTAAAGTGTGTCCCTGTATTGCTACACAAGCCATCCTTATATAGTCCCTGGACATACATACATATTCATGAGGCTACGTATGGATTACATCATTTTCCAGAAAGCCCCCCGCATGCATACAGAATTGTGGTAGTGGTCTCTGAGGGTCCTTTACTTCTTCCAACAATCTTTATCACTCCTGGCAGCCTCTGAAGCATGCCCAGTAGATGTTTATACCAGTCTAATTGGTTTGTTAGCACCAGAGACATAATAATCCTCCTATCCTTCTACTTATCAGTTAGTTTAACTGCAGCCCATCCTGGACACTTGCCATTCCCAGATGCTCCTTATCCCTGTGTCCTGTTTTTCTATCCTGTTTTCTCACACTTGTTTTTGTACTAAGGTCATAAGGATCTAAAACAATGCCAACTACAATGGTTTATCTTATACAAGGATTCTTGTTATGTTCTCCAACTGCTCGCTATTTTTTCTATGTACCATGCACCTCAGTAATTTTCCATTGCTACTGTTACAAAGCCATCAAACTTAACATTACTTAAAACTAATTCTAAAGGTTTTTATATTCCATTTTATGATTCTGTGTCCCCCTTGTTTTACAGTGGAGCTCACACCATTTCAGCTTGGGATCAGCTTCTCTAGGGTGTTCAGGGCACTGAAAGATATCCATAGGTGTAGCCACACTGGAACTTGTAACCTGTAGGCAGCAGGAGGAAACCCTGAGCAGCAATGGAAGGAGGTGGTGAAGGATGGGTTGTAGGGCTGGGACACAGAGCCTGGGATAACTTGTCCACAAGGGTCAGTGGCTGCAGGCCACTCACAAAGGAAGGGCTCCAGGGCTTTTAAACTTAGACTTGCACAAGCATTGGATTTCTAAGTCCAGCAGGAATGAGCCCTAAGAGCCCATCTCTTCCCTTTACACCCCAGTAGCTCCAAGGAGGAGGGAAAAGCTCTGCTTGAGGCTCCATCATTTGCTGCAAGAACACCACACTGGAGTTTGTTGTATCAATGTGGACAAACAATTTGCAGTGGCAGAGTGAGTCAAAAAAGCTTAAAAAAGCAACAATCCATAAATGAAGCAGCATAAGTCCCAGTCCTGGCTTGGAGAGGCACATGGGGTGGTTTAGTTAACCTCTCAGAGGGGGTGATGGTCAGGGTTGTTTACAAATTACAGATCCAAGCTGCTCTCCACACATGCACTGGCCCAAATGGGGAAGAGGGCTGTGTGCTGCATGATGCTGAGTCAGCCCTGGGGAACAAGAGGGGATTTACAGCCGCCTGTAAATGCCTGCTCCATGCTGGAGCAGCTCCCTGGGTGCTTGCTGCTGGGACAGCCTTGGATGCAGGGTGTCAGGGGATGGATTTTGGGTTGCTGCTGCTGAAGTCTTGTCCAGGGTCATCTGGCTAAACTCAAACAGGTCCTGGTGGTGGCTGTCAGCCTGTCCCAGTCAGGAACTGGCCACAAGGCATGAAGCCCATGAGGCTGGAAAGCACACGGCAATGCAGAGCAGCCCTTTGATAGCTAACAGTGGAAGTCCCCAGCCTCTTTACTGCACCAGCCAAAGTCCTTTCCCAACATCCTGATAGCAGGCTGCCTGCCCATCTCATGTAACCTGTGCAGGGTCCTGGGGCAGTGTCAATGCCCTCCAGTCCTGCTCCTTGCAGGCAGCTCTTGGGTGCTGCTCAGGGAAGTTGCTCGTGGCTTCTTTGCAGATCTTGGAGTAGGTCTTGGCAAAGAGGTGCAGGACCCTGAGAACAAACCATGGGAGCAGAACATCCAGCATGTGGGAAGCAAAGAAGAGCCCTTAGCAAACTGCCAAGCTGCTCTGGGGACAGTCTGGGAGGGCTGAGATGGGAACGCACTTCTGAGCAGGACACACAGGGAGAGGTGGTATGGGGATGCTCATGGAATGAGAACAGGCAGCCCTGAGGTGAGCACAGGGCCCTGGGGTTATGCAGCCACAAGAAGAGAGCTGTCTTCAGAGGGGGAGCACTATAGCTGAGCCAGGATGCCATGAACAGTTTCCAAGGACAGGCCTGCAAGCCATGCCTGCAAGACTCATGGGGAAGCAGAGGGTGTCTCATCAAACAGACTCAATGGCAGCCAGTATTAGGCCTGCAGGAGGAGTGTGACTGTTATGTCATCATGACTGCTGTGGCATCTGACAGAGAACAAAGAAGGTACCACATCAACGTAGCAGCTTTTCAAGGAATCATAGAATCACAGTGTGGCTTGGGTTGGAAAGGACCTTAAAGCTCATTCAGTTCCAAACACCTGCCATAGGCAGGGATGCCCTCCCCTAGGCCAGGTTGCTCAAAGCCCTGTCCAAGCTGGCCTGGAAGTGTCAGTGTGGTGGAAAATGGGTTTCTGGTCTGCTGGGACTCTTCTCTTGCAAGGGCTGCAGGCAGTACGGAGTCTGAGGGCAGCAGAGGGGCAGATGTCTGCACAAGGGAGCACGGGCTGCAAGCAGGAATGTGTACATCCAAGGGAGAGGCCCACATGTTAGGGAAAGGATGGGAATGGTTTTCGTTCTCACACCCTTCCTGGCAGCCAGACTCAGTGCTCACTCCCAGTGTGACAGGCAGTGACACATCCCCACATCCCACAAGTTTCCATGCAGCAGCTATGCCATCCACGGCAGGGACCAGCAGGATGGGGATAGGCATGTGGGTGGCTCTGACACCTCCATGACCACTGCTTTGGGGACATCAAACCATGTATGAGCACATGAGAGCTTTGTGCATGCTCAAAACGCCCAGGCCTCAGGCTAGCCCTTCTGCAGCTTGGCCTGGGGACAGGCCAGCTCCTGCTCCAGGATTACAGGAGCTGCTTCCTTGGTCTCTGGCTGGCGTGACCTTGCTCATGGCAGGAGCAGTGCTGAGGCAGGAGCAGGCATATCCCTGTTCCCTTTCAGCTGGAGGACACATGGCACTGGGGTCACATCATGTCCTGGGACTCAGCACTGAAACAGGCACCTGCCGTGTCAACTTCCTTCCTTGGCCCCTCACTGACTCCCTCTCTGCCATCTGCACAATGAAACCCACAGGGTTTCTCTGAATGAACCTCAGTGTCAGCACTGCCCTCGAGCAGCCTTCACAGCACAGAGCCCCTATTTCCCCTTGCTACGATGTTCATGGGGCAAGAGCCAGTCTCTGCGCACCAGCATTAGCCTGTGGTCCATGGGTGACAGCATGGAGGAGATTTGGGTGAGGTGCTGCTCATGGAGAACATCATGCAGGGAGCAGGGCATGTAAGTGCAAGCACCAACTTCCAGCTGCAGGCAGGAACAGGCAGGAGCTTTTTCTCCAAGTCTGGCCCCAGAAATGGGGTCCCCACTTTAGGAGAGGGATGCAGACCTCTTTGCACCACAGATAGGCCTTTGGGAACAAGAATCCCAAACAAAAGGAAGAGACTGGATGTAATAATACCGTTGGCTGGTTTGCAGTAGCAGGCAGAGACAAGAAAGGCATTGGTGTGTGGCCCCTCCACATGCGCCACGAAGTCAAGAGGGAAAATAGGGAACTGAGCTCCATGCAGGACTGGGATAAGCATGTTCTCAGGAAAGGGATGCCCGATAGTGATGGCCACAACATGCTTCATTTCCATGACCCTGCATAATCACCAAAGACTGTAAAAATACAGTGGCATCTTGTTTATCTTCAGAAAGGGGAAATGTGTGAAATGAGGAAACTCGGGTAAAATGTATCTAAAAGAAGCAACATGGTCGCACAGTGTCCAGCAAGCTTAAATCTTTTAAGGCAGCCATTCAGGGCTTTTGGTATCAAAAGGTAAAGAGAAACCAGCATGGCTAACCACTAGGGCCAGAAGTTATGTGGAACAGAGAGGCCCCTTCAAAGAGTTGTCTAGATGACAAAAAATAGTATCAGTATATAAGATGTAGAAGTTCAATAAGACAAACAGGAAAAAAGAGCAAAGAAGAGCCTACATAAGCAGCCCGCACTCCTTTCTGCGAACACTTCAAGAGTTTCAAAGCTGACACAAAGTCTGTAGGGTCAATGGGAGAGCATACCCTTACAGGGGAGAAATGACACCCCCCAGGTGGCAAGATGGCTGTGAGACGTGGCTCAGATGGCAGCACACTGTGAGGTCATGGCAAGGTGGGACAAGTGTGAGGCAGAGTGCCTGGATTCTGGCATCACATCAGGATGGAGCTCCCTGACTACACCTGACACAAATAGACCCTGCTCATCTTCCCGCTGTGCCAGTCCTGTGTTCTGTGATGGGGTATCACAGTGGGACCTGCCAAACCCAGAAGCCCCAGGACACCTGTGTCCTGCCTTGTTGTAAACAAGCCAAAGCTGTCTTTGTGGCTTTGGGTTTGCCTTGTGCAACCAGAGCATACAGCTTCTGGACCCACCAGGGAAGGTGGCACTGGGTCGCAACACCCCCCTGCCCTCTGTGCAAGAGCCCACATTATGCTCAAGCCTGGATTTTTTCTCATGTGGCACAAGGGGAAGTGTGAAGAGTGAAAGAGCAAGAGGGCTTCCTGGCAACTGCTTGGGCCACACTTCCTCCATGGCTTTTGAGGCTTCAGATGGGGCAATGAAGGGCTTTTGGAGATGCCATACACTGTTAACATAGTTGCTGATAGCCACTGTGTGGCCAGTGGTTCACAGAGGGACTGGGGATGTGATTTTTTTTTAGTCTTTTTCAATTGATGGGATTTCTCTACTGATTTTTCCAAAGATCTTCCAAATAAGCAACCTATTCCCACCAATAGAGTGTGCTTTTATAGCCCTTCAATTACTTCTTGAAAGACCCACAAGCATCAAGGGGAAGGGAGAACTGATATCTGAGTTGCTGGCTTTGCACTTGCAACCCCAAGGCACTTGTTAGCATTTGAGTATGGCAAACTTTCAATGGGTGAGCTTCAAATCTGAGCAAAGGAAACAAAAAGTCATGTTCCTTGGGGAGACCAGTGGCCCTGCCAGCTCTGTTTCAGGAGGAGGTGAAACACAGACAAGATTGAGAGGATGATACTGCATTTCTGAACATAAAGGGCATAAGGAAGGGGCCAGGCAGACTCTGAACATAAAGGGCATAAGGAAGGGGCCAGGCAGACTCCAGCTTTGTCCCTAGACGTGAAAGACTGATGAGGATCTGCCCTCAAGCACCATAATTGCAGAAAAAGAAGACTTACACCACATTGTGCTCAGATTTTTGGGGTGGCTGCAGTATTTGGAGAGGGCCAGCTCACGGTGGCCTTCTTGGTGCTGCTGAATAAAGGCGTTGTAGGGTGTGAAAATCAAGCAAAGCATATGTATCAGTAGAAAACAAATCCTGACCCCAGACTTGGGAGTACTGGGTCTTGGTGAAGAGCAAGAGGAAGGCCATCACAAGAGGCTGCAGCCCTGTAGTGAAGCCTCAGGAAAGATGCCAGAGCTTGTTTTGATAGCTGCTGTGTGTTTTAGCTGGGATGCAGACCAATCACGTTCAGCTGGAGCACAGATTCACCAACTCCTGCCCTGGGCCACCTGCTGCCTTGGCCAGTGCCACCAGCCTCCAGCTGCACAGCATCACCAGCAGCCCCCTCCCTGCCCACTGCTGTCCCTGCCACCTTCTCATCTCTTCAAGGCCATTTGCATGTGTTGGTAACACAATCAGTGCACTTCAGAAGTCCTTTCCATTACAACCCTCATCAGGCAGTAACAAAGGTGAGAGCAGTCCTGCTGCAGTCTCTGCCTGGTTTTACTGTGTGTGTATGGAGGCTCCATCTTCCCAAAAAAACCCAGCCATGAGCAAGCACAGCTCACCAGTCCTTTGGGGACTGTCGATATCTGTGTTGGGAGAGGAAGCAGCAACCCAGCTGTTGTGGCTGGTAGCATCTCTTGCCAGAAAGCCTGAAATCTGTGGTTCTCAGGGCAGCACAATTGTAAAAGGGGCATGAAGCTGCCCTGGTGCAAAGAAGAGAAGAACGAAAGCGGCACTTGACATTGGCAGAGGTTCCGTCTCCAATGAGGAAGCGTCTTGCACTATATGTGATTTCTGTTTCCTTTGTGCGCTCGCACCTCTTGCAATCAGACGGGCACGCTGTGAGGCACACGGCAGGGCTAACACCTCATCCTGCTCTGGAAGTATAAGCAAATATGGCCCCGTCACGATGGATCTTTCTCCTGCTTCTCACACCTCTGCTGGCAGCAAAGGAGGAGGAAGAGCCAGACCCCAACATCTCCAGAGAAACTGAGGAAACAGGTAAGAAGGGTTCATTGCTGTACCCACAAGAGAAGGGTTTGCTGCTCTCCTGCAGTTAGGTGGCCTTGTATGTTTATCGCATGCAGGATGTATCAGAGAGGAATACAGCTGATGTCTATACCTGGGCTCAAGAGATTTGGGTATCAGTTGGGGTTTGGGGGTGAAGCTCTATTTGGAGATGGAAGGCGGAAGACCCCAGTGTGATGGAAAAGCCTCTGCAGGGGCTGTACTGTTCCTCTGAGGAGCAGGCAGTGTCCTTGGGAGCAAAAGGTACTGCATCTCCTTGCACATTGCACAGATGCCATGTCCTCACTGCAGTGGAGATGGGTGCTAGTGGCCAACAAAGACATAGGGGGCCATAAGCTGAGTTCCTGTGTATCCAGGATGCACATGAAGTGCTGGGATTGCTCTTTAATGGGCTTCCTTGGTGCTGGAAGTCCAGGGCACCCCCAAGGCTCTGGCAAGCTCTTCCTACATTTTCATCTCAGCAGTCAGTTACTGCGTATCTGCAGGCTCACATGTTATCTGACCTCTCAGGAGGTTTGAGATGTGTTTCAGGGGCTGTGACCTTGCATTGTTCTGCATCTGTCTGAATTGGGGTATTTCTCTAAACCAATCTTTGATAAAAATCACTAAATTAGCATCCAGCTATGTCCCAGTCCATGACAAGGATGTGTTTGGGCTGACACAGGCTATAGAAACCTGATTATATATGGTATGATAGAGGCTGCGGAATGGGACCAGCACCTTTGGTTGCTGGTGCGAAGTGATGGCAGCATCTGTACTGTGTGCCATGGGCCACAGGAGCCCATCCCAGGGGAAATGTGTCTCTGTGGTTGCAGGGATTGTGAGCACAGCGCACTGTTACTCAAAAACCAAGGGCTAAACCTGCAACAGAGGATATCCTCCTGCCCAGGGTGGTTTCTTCTTGTTCAGATCCCCCACTAGAGCTGCTACTTAGGACAGCATCTGCAGCCATGCCCGAGGTGACTCTCCAGCTTGCTTGCACAGCACACACTACAGCCAGGACCTGTCCCCACCATGTGAGGTGGGATGCAGTGGGTGGGCAGCAGACTAAATGCATTCTGCACATCTCAATCACTCAGCTATCCCTAGGGCTGCCTGCAGCAGAGATGGCATTGCTGAGCTTGCACTTTGCTGTTTGTGAGAAGAGGAACCAAGACAAAAGAGAATTGTCAGCCGCACCCAGCAGTGCGGGCAGCCCTACTGCATCCTCTGCACGTGGGCTCATCCCATTCTGGGACCTGCACTTTATGGATTGGGGGCCTTCTGTTGCTGAGGGACAGGACAATGGGGATGGCCAGGATGGGGAAGGAGGATTCCTCCAATCCATGTTAGGGTGCAATGGCCTCTATGGGGCAGGCAGTTGCAGTGGGGCAGGGTAAAACTGTTGGGCAGAGATGGGGAGCACAGAACATGACCTAAAGGTCTCCTTTTCCAGGGGTCCCTGAGTATCTCCCACAACCCTTGCAAATGCAGGGTATAATCAGGGAGGGGCAACAGCCAAGTGAGGACTGGATAAGCTGCTACCACTCATATTGCTGACCCTTTGCAGAACTTACAAAGTCCCCCCATGCTGAGGGGATCAGGGTGCAGGTTAATGTGGGGCTGTCCCCTTTCAGCAGGGCTCCTGCCTGCCCAAATCACCGTGTCAGCTCCCCGCCCCCAGCCTAAGCACTGACAACACCAGTTCCTGAAAAGCCAGAGGTGTGGCAGTAGTTTTGCTGAAGAAACGAGGGCAAATGGCTGAGAAGCATCCCAGGGATGAGGGCACTGCTCAGGAAAAAGCAGAGCAGCTGCAGGCAGAGGATGTGGGTGCTGCACGTGGTGCAGGTGTGAGCCAACACAACACTGCTCTCTGATCACCCCATCACGCCTTGCAGGGCGCATTGTCTCGCTGTCCTATTGTCACCTTGTTGTCCTGCTGTGCTGCTCTTACAGGGTTTTTTCCCCACCTGAGATGCTGCACCTCTGTGAAAACCTCATTCCTTTACAGTTCCAATGTGCCTAGGAGGCAGGAGGAGAAGCTTCTAGGGAATGATTTCCCTGCAGAGGCAGGGTCTATGACCCAGATTGGCCCTGATCCCTTTCTCATCAGCCTTGCTTGATATTACATAGTGGTTTAATTGCAGCTGCCAAGGTGCTCTAGCTAGCGATACACTGCAGTGTCCAGTGTGTAGGAGGGTGCTAGGTAAAATAAAGCCACACTCAGTCTGAAAGGTTTTGTGTCAGTGGGACTCTGATTTCAAACAGTGCCTAGAGTAAATCCTGTTGGGAGCACAAACACTGGGAGATGCTGCAGAGGAGTGCCTTGGGGCTCAGAGCTGTGTGCTCCACCATGCTTCTCATCACCAGAGTACAGATTCAGGAAGCAAGTGTTTCACCTCCTGTTCTTCAACCAATGTCTGAGCCCCTTTTCTATGGCAGAGCAGTACAGGTTTAAGTGCCACCATTTCCCTACTCTTCCTGCAGTGCCTTGTTCTGTGATCTGCTTTGCCACCTCCTTTTCCCAGCACTGCTCCCAAGCAGAGCATCTCAGAGATGTCTCCGCCCCTTCCACTCTCACCCTGCTCATCGATCTCTCAAAGACCCACCCAGCACCTTTGGTTGCTAGTGGTGAGTACGGAGATGCTTTAAGACCTGTGTGTGTCTTTTCAATGGCTTGCAATACCTCTTTCCATTGTGGAAATGGTGGTCGCTTTTCTTAGCAAGCATATGGCATCAAACACAGCAAGACTCCAGGGTGCTTTGCTGACATCTCTACTAGCTGCTGAGCTGCTGTGGGTTGAACTTTGCCTGCTGCTCCTTAGATTTCCCCTTGTCTTTTATTCTTTATGTATGGTATAATACAGTGTAAGAAAGTACATCTTTTGCTGGTAAGCAAAGGGCTGACCTGAATTACCAGCATAGCTATTTGTCCTGATCCTCCCTGACATCTGCTTCTGGTGCATGCTGGGGCTTTGTTTTGCCTGCCAGGCTCATAACTCCTTTGCAGCAGGGACAAGCAGCCCACATATTTCTGTAAAATGCTTTCTATATTCATGGGTATTAAACCATATTAGCAAGGAGGGTATTCATTTAGTAGAATCAACCGGAATAAAAACCCGAAAACCAACCCACATAATAGTTAATCTCTGACTATGTGAAGCAAATAAGCTAACCTTTTGTTACCACTCCTGCCTAGGCATTCAGCATTGTCCGTTTTGCAGTAAGCACACATTGCACATTGTAAGAAGTGCCTGTTTGATCACATCTACACCATATTTTCCATGCTGAAATTTCACTTGTCTCAGTCTCTTTCCTATAGCTGGGGGTGGAAAGCCTGTGGGCAGCTCTCTGCATACCACGGTTCAGGGTGAAAAACAGTATCTGATGACTGTTTCTTTGCTCTCCCAGATGCTGTTAGTTCCTATGAGGCCAGAAGCTGAGTGTTTCTTTCCCCTTTCTCTCTGAACAGCCTCCCTTTCCCAGCAGTGCCCCATCCCCCTGCACACAGATATGTGCATCCATCTCCTTTGCACAAGTGGTGAGCTTCAGACTGATGGAGACTTCCCATAGCCACCACCAAAGCAAAGGCTCCTTTGCTCCAAGTTGCTCTTTTCCCATGGCAAATGTTATGGGAAAATGTAAGAAAGAGGGTGAGGACAGAGGTGTCCCTCCTGTAGCCTGTGCATCTTGATTGCACCCCACAGTCATGGGTTAGTTTCTCTCAATGAGTTTCAAATGGTACTCATATCCCTCATGAAGTTTAACCATGACAAGTGCAAGGTCCTACATCTGGGTCGCAGCAATCCCAGGCACAGCTACAGGTTGGGCAAAGAGGAGATTCAGAGCAGGCCTGCCGAGAAGGACTTGGGGATGGTGGTCGAACATGAACNGGGATGGTGGTCGACGAGAACATGAACATGAGCCGGCTTCAGTGTGCGCTTGCAGCCCAGAAAGCAACCGTATCCTGGGCTGCATCCAAAGGAGCGTAACCAGCAGGTCCAAGGAGGTGATCCTGCCCCTCTGCTCTCATCAGACCTCACCTGGAGCATTGTGTGCAGTTCTGGTGTCCTCAACATAAAAAGGACATGGAGCTGTTGGAACAAGTCCAGAGGAGGCCACGAGGATGATCAGGGGACTGGAGCATCTCCCATACAAAGACAGACTGAGAGAGTTGGGGCTGTTCAGCCTGGGGAAGAGAAGGCTGCGTGGAGACCCCATAGCAGCCTTCCAGTGTCTGAAGGGGGCCTATAGGGATGCTGGGGAGGGACTCGACATTAGGGACTGTAGTGACAGGACAAGGGGTAACAGGTTCAAACTTAAACAGGAGAGGTTTAGATTGGATCTAAGGAAGAAATTCTTTCCTTTTAGGGTGGTGAGGCACTGGAATGTGTTGGCCAGGGAGATTGTGAGTGCTCCATCCCTGACAGTGTTCAAGGCCAGATTGGATGAAGCCTTGGGTGACATGGTTTAGTGTGAGGTGTCCCTGCTTATGGCAGGGGGTTGGAACAGGATGATCTTAAGGTCCTTTCCAACCCTAACTATTCTATGATTCTATGATCCCTGCTATTTGGCTTATTGGAGAAGTGAGGTTGAATTAGACTGTATTTAGCAACATTCTTGAGACAAAAACAGACGTGGGCTGAAAGTGTCTCCTCTTCCCTTTTCTGTGTGGAAGCAGAGACTTCGAGGCTTTACCCTTAAGCAGTCATCAAGAAATGGCACCAGGAAGGGCTCTGAGCAGCTGCAGGTGCCTGAGTACAAATGGTGTCAGCGCTGTAACACCCTGCCTGTTGTCAGCTCATCTTCATGCATGGCATGGGCACTGCTAGAAGGATGTTCTGTTTACAAGGAGCTTTGGCAGCCTCCCAGGCTGTCTCACTAATGTACACTACCCCTTTGCAAGGCAAGCAAGCTCATTTTGTCATACCCATCCCTCTGTCAGACAGTGTTAATCCCCAGCCTAACTTCTAAGGCTGGTGCACTCTTCTACAGCAGTGCCCTCCAGGGTCCTCAGAGGATGGGGGTGAGCTGTGGGCTCTGCCTGCCCTTTCTGATTGTCGTAGTTTAAACCCAGCTAGGCAGCACGTTCACTTACTCAACCCCCACCCTTCTTGCCCTCCCCTCTTTCCTCCCCGAGGGGTTGGGGGAGGAGAACCAAAGGGTTATAACTCCCATGGGTTCAGATAACAACAGTCCAGTCACTAAGGTATAACACAAATCACTATTGCTATCACCAATAATAATAACAATAAGGAAAACAAGGGAAGAGGGTACGATACCACCCGCTGAAAACGAGCCCAACTGGGAAGTTCCCTCTCCTTCCGGGTAACTCCCAGTTAACCCCCCGAGCATGACGTGCTATGGTATGGAATACCTCCTTGGTCAGTTTGGGTTCTGTCCTTCCTTCCTCCCAGCCCCCCCTCCTCCCCGGCAGAGCATGAGGCTCACAAAGTCCTTGGTCAGGGCAAACATCGCTCAGCAACAACTAAAAACACCGGCCTGATCAGCCTTGTTCCCGGGTTAAATCAAAACACCAGCTACTAAAGAGAAGAAAAACTGACTGCAACTGCTGAACCCAGGACACTGATCAATCCCACCCAGCCTTCATGCCTTGTCCCATGTGTTCCATGCCCAGCCCGGGTCAGGGTGCTATGTCAGTCCCTGCCCACCCCATGCGTGAGCATGACATGGCCACATCTGGCAGGCCAAGGTGCACAGGGGAGCCTGTAGAGAAGAAGAAGGGAGACCAAATGATCGCTCCCATAGCTCAGAGGGCTCAGAAGGGAAAGGACAAGGTGCGGAGGACAAGCATCCCATTAGTTCTTGCATGGGGCTCAATGGGCACAGCCAGGTACACAGAGGGACCAAGAGGGTTTGCCTGTAGGACTGCTCACTTGTGCAGTCCTTGTGCCTTTACCAAGCCTTTTTCACCTATAAAAAGGAAAAGATTCCATGGTACTACGCTGGCATTTCTGGCAAAGGGTTGGGTCTGATAAATGCTCAGCTTTAAGAGAAGCGATGCACTGGAGACCTGATGGAGGTGGCCAGCCTAGTCAGAAATGTGTGGCTGTTGTTCCAGCTTAGTCCAAAGGATCTCTTCACACCCTCTTCCAGCCCAGAAGCTTTACACAGCACCTATTTATTTGTACCTTAGTGAACCACTGAAAGCTAATGGAAAGACTGAATCAATTCCAAGTGCCTGCCAACGGTGTTACAACACTATATACTCCTAACTTCAGCATGCAGAAGCTTCAACTTTCAGGGAAAAAAAGAGAAACATCATAAACTTTAAACAAAGAGAAATTCTCTTTTGTACTGCAGCAAGTCTGCACTGTGCGACACCTTTAACACAGCAGCCATGAGAACTAGCCTTTTTGAATTCAGTGTTACCCCCGGCCTTTGTAAGGAAGCAGCTTGCAAGGCCAAAAACCTCTAGAGAGGTTCATTCAATCAGTGGCAAAGGCTTTGCTACACAAAAGGCACTAAATGTGTTGGTGAGTGGCTCAGAGAGGGCTGTGAGCAAATCAGAGCTTTGGCATACAGCCACAGCCAACCCTGCCAGCATCAGTGTTTGTAGGAAGACACTGTCCCAGATACCTCTTGCAGCCTGCACCTCTGTTACATGCAGAGGAGAATTCACCTTTACCTCCTCATTTCCTGCCCTGCAGGTTGCCATGTTCTGTGCTGCTGGTGGGGTTTGTGTCACTGCAGGGATGGTAACAGCCACCAGAAGGTACTGATACACTTAGGAAAGGAAAAGCAATGAAAAATGAAACACTATAAATGCCTTCATGAGTAGCTGTCACCTGCCTGAAATAATTGCTGCTCTGTTTACCATGTTGGTGGTATTTTATGTCCATTTACTTGGCAGGGGTCTTATTCTGGCTGAGGTGATGCAGCTCTTGTGGTCTCTTAGCCTGCTGCATGAGGAGTACAGAACAATCATTGTTTCCTGGCAAGCTCTAATGCCGCCTGGGCATTGTGCTGGGAAGGAGTACAAATTCACTTTGCCTGCCTGGATGCACCCTGGTAACTTTGGACAATGGCTGAATATACTTACAGCTTTACTTACAGCTGAATTTGTTTGTAGAAAAGAGCTAACAGAGAGGTACATTTCTTACTACATGAAAATTGGTACCTGGTCAGAGCTCGAGACCCATATGAGTGCCACGCAGACAGACAGCGGCACTCCTGTCTAGGAACTAATGGAAAACAAATACAGTAATTTGCTTCCATCAATTGCCCAATCTGCACGTTTCAAAATGCCACTAAACATGCAGCAGGTTAAATAGTACACACCTGCAGTCCCTGCTGAGTCCTTTTTTCCAACCCAGCTGTGGGAATGTTTCTCCTCCTGGGTAAGGATGGGAGTGATATGGGATGGGAGGTACCCGGTTGTTGACGCGGGAGTCATGGACAATGCTGAGACAATCAATGTGATCAAGCGAATGCCATTTTATCAGACAAAGTGTCAACCTTATATAGAGATTCTTAGCACAGCTACATGGATTTGGCAAGTGTTGAATGGGCACCTTAACCCTTAACAATGCTAGGATTGGATAACACTGTCCTGGGAACTGCCCCAGAACTTCCCAGCTCCCCCTCTCCTCCACCTACCTCTGAGTTCTTATAGCTGGTGTTTCTTTTACTCTCTAATCCATGGCCTTCAGTTTATCTCGACTCCGTTTCTGTTCTCAGGCAGGCTGCCTTACACCAAGGTCTCTGGATTGCTCACAAAAAGTCCGCTGTTACACAGCCTATCCATACCCGGTTCTAGGAGACAGAAGGTATTTTGTGCAAGGCATGGAAAGGGTTTAATAGAAAGTGTAACCTACAGAGCAAAAGTGAACTGGCAACTTGATTGGGCTTTTTGCTGCAAATAAGTGCTTATGTGGGTATAAGCAAGAAGCGCTCAGGAGGATGATGGGGATGCAAGTGAGTGATGCCAACAAGGACTCACTGGGTCTGGTGCCACAGCCGCTGTCTTTGGAACAGAGAGCAGCATCCTCCAGGCTGCTGGAACCCATTGGCTGGGACCCCTCCGCAGCACAGAGGGGTTCTGGGTACACTCCTGCACTGCAACTGAGGGTACAAGGGGATCAATACACCCAGGGCTGCATTCTGGGAGGTGATTATCTGTGCCGTCCCTCTGCAGTGATGGGGGCCTTGTCACCCCTGTGGATGCTTCTGGAGCCCAGTGATGCTCAGGGCTCTCCCTCATGGCTTTTGCACACAGGAAGATGTAAAGCTCCCTCCAACTGGGACTCCAAGCTGCGGCTGACCCCATACCACAGCAGCTATGCCCTGAATGACTTGGTGCAGCTGAGCTGTCCTAGGGAGTATATGCCATCAGTCTCTCGGATCAGATGCATTTCCAATGGGACCCACATCTTGTGGAACACGACTGCCACCTGCAAGGGTAAGCAGAGCTTCACTCTGACCCCACTTATCTGTGGTGCAGGTTAAGGGTGCTGAACTGGTGGTCGATCTTCAGTGACTGGGTTGTGCTTCAGCCCCACTGGGGTGACAGTCCAGGAATGAGAAACCTGGATGTCTCAGCTTTCCCCTCTGCCCTGGCAGTGCCAGGGCACTTTTCATCTCAGCACACTGCTGTGGGCTGCTACTGGTGTCTGTGTCCTACGGAGGGGTTCAAAGGCAGGAACAAAGGTTCCAGCACTGAGACTGACTGTGTGTCCCATGCCTTCAAACAGTTCCTGGGCATACAGCTGAGGTGATGAGAGTGGAAAGGAGGAGCCCAGTCCATGGACAGCCTTATCCAAATGGAGCCTGAGTGGGGAAGCCTGCATGTCTGTGGGGATAGATGGGACTGCTCCTGGGATAGATTTCTCTCCTGCTCCCTTAACTAGGTGCAAAAAAGGGATTTGGAGTTGAGTGTGGTAACCAAGGGAGCTGCACAGTGTCAAAATGAGGGCAGTAGACCCCTTAGCAGGCCCCTTTCCATCCTGCTTACACTGTCTCCTGCTCCTCTGTGCAGAGAAATGTCAGAAGCCCCAGTGGGACTCAAGGCTCCACTTTAACCCAGAGAAGAGTTTTTACAGGATCAATGAAGAGGTGACACTGAGCTGCTCTACAGAGGATCCTGTTCCCCTTGCTGTGATCAGATGTGCAAAAGGGACATCTCCAGATTCTAAGTATGACTGGGAGATGAACAGTCAGGGGACATGGCTTGGGGTGGCAGAGAACCTGACCTGCACCACAGGTAAGTGGGGAACAGTAGGCGCCCTTGATACATGCATCTCTTCTTGAGGAGGGACCTTGAATAACCTGACACATCCATGAGACACCTTGGCCACAACTCAGAGACAAGCCCCAGCTGGGAGCAGACTCCTTTAGAAGCCTTTAGTGTGGGACAGGTTTTCTGGCTGTCCCTGCATCTCTTCCCAGTCAATCCTGAATTGCAGGACATGGGGAAGCTGGAGGAGGCCAGATCCTGCCCCTCACTTCACCCCTCTCCCAGTGTCCTATATCACCACCTTGCCCAGGCACACACTCCTGCTCTGGAGATCTCAAGTTGTTCTTCCCTGAGGTCAAATATGTGCAAGGCAATTTCTGCAAGTGAGCTCTGTAAAACCACTCTGTGGAAAAGCCTGGTGGGACAGGAATAGCACAGGTGCCTGGGTACACCTACTGAGGCCTTATAGAGTGTAAAGGCAAGGCAGCAGCAGCTCTCCCACGTCCCCTCTCTACCTTCATCCTTCATAGCCAGTCATGAGGTTGCCAAGCTGAGCAGCATTCATGCCACTGTCCCTCCTTGGCGCTGTGTTGCCCATGCAAAGTGTTGAAGGAGTCAGCCCAGCTAGGAGACAAGAGACAAGGTAGTGCCAGATTGGGAAGCCATATGGGCAAGCCAGCAGCTCCTGCAGTGGTTTCTGAGTAGGGCAAGTGTGGGACCTGCAGATGGTTGCCAGGGCATGGGGCAAGTTTGGGGGGCAGAACTGATGTGCCCACAGAAGTGCCATGATCCTTGCTGTGCCTGCCTGGATTGCACAGGTCTGCCTGTCCCCCTGCCTGCCCGTGCAGATGAGGAACCCTGCAACCACAGGAGCTAGTTGAAGGGGATGAACTGAGCTCTGGGTCAGCCCCTGGTATCAGGGCTGGAGGCTGAGAGGAATGGAGCTGAGGGAAGAGCAATGCCTGCTCTCAGGTGATGGGGATGTGGGACTGGCTTGGGCAGGGGCAGAGTTGTGCTGAGTGTGGGGATGAATAAGCAGGCAGCCCAGTGCTCAGGTGAGATGGGAGGAGAGAGACAACATGGGAACCTCCATGCCTGAGGCTGTGGGAGATGGCTAAGAGTGTCCACAGACAGAAGTGGGTGGATAGAGGAGGTTCATGGATGGAGGATATCCTTCATGCTTCAGGTACTTAAGGAGAACCGCATCCCAACAAGCCTTACCTGTGGGTGATGTCCTAGCAGATGGGCATTCCACCTTCCCTCTCCCTCCAGGGTCTGATGGATCACTGGGGATCCCCCTCCCATGTCCCACCTCCCACTCCAACTAATACCCTCTTTTCAGCTCCACCAGAAACATGCCAAAGGCCCCGGTGGGACAGAAGACTCCAGCTGAAACCAAACCAAAATAATTACTTGAAGTATGAAGAAGTGATGCTGAGCTGTCCTGAGGGTTTCCAGCCACCCTTCACCCACGTCAAGTGCTCGAGGGAAGTCCAGTCCATCAATCATCGCAAATCAGAAGTTTGGTTTGGAAAGGACAGCAGCGGCTGGTGGAACCGCATTTCGTCCAAAGTTGTGTGCAGTGGTAAGGGAGGCATCAGGAGCAGGGTGCTCCTTTGCAGGCACAGGATGATAGGAATGTGTAGGGGTGAGAGTTAGCATGGGAAGGTCACAGTTTTCCCTTTGGGCCAGTGCTGAGAGTTTTGATGACCACTGAGCAGCTCCTGCAATTAGAGGATGAATATACATGTTGTGTGCTCTGCATGGCACCAAAGGCTGCTGGCAACCACATACCTTAGGGAGAGTGGGAGCAGAAGGATCTCTTTGTTGCTTCATGTGAGCTGTGATGAAAGTGTCCCAGGAGGGGACACACTGTGCCGCACTTCCCTCTGCACCACATGTCCTGATGTTCAAACAAATGCAGACACTTGTCTCACTGTGGGAACTCTCCCAAAAGCTCATGTGCAGCTCCTAGGAACATGGTGACACCAAAGTCTTCCTACTCCCCTACCAAGGAGCAGAAATGACAAGTTTTATCCGTTGGAAGGCACCTTAATGCTGCTTTTCCAGCTGGATGTGCCTGGGTGCAGGCACTGGCTGGGTGCCTGTCGTGGGGCAGGTCAAAGATGTGTGGCCATGGTTGTGGTGCGCAGTAGGGCATCTCTTGCCTTCTGCAACAAGGGCTGTTTGAGAGCAAACCTGACCATGAGAGGCCTGACACCAGCACATCTGTACAGTTTTGTGGCTGTGCAGAAGATGGTCTGAACCCTGTGAGATCCCTTCTCCAACCCTCTGGGAGAAGGAAGATTGCATTTTAAGCTGTTTGAGGCTGCTCAGAGCCCTCACAGAGGCTGGAACAGGGACACACTCATCCCTAGGTGCCAAATCATTGCCACAAAGCCTCATCCCACTGCAGTCGGCAAACTGCAGGGACAGGCTATGCCTGTTCAGCCCAGGGGATGGTGAATGTGGTGAGAGGGGGATGTGGACAATGGAGCAGGTCTTCTGGCAAGTAAAAGTGGCAGGAGTTGTAGTGAAGCAGGTGATGTGAATGGAGAAAGCATTGCTCACCACGATGCCCCACTGCACTGTGGCATATACAGGAGGAGAATTAGTTCAGGGATTGACTGATCCAGCCCAGAAGTGTCAGAGGGGCACCTCTGGTCCCTGGGGGAAGGATGAGCCATGGCTGCAGGT
>NDXB01021660.1:193908-213295 GCA_002631895.1 Agapornis roseicollis | reverse complement strand
AAACCGACCAAACAGAGAGGGGAAAAACAAAAAAAAAAAAAAAAAAAAAAAATAAAAAAAAAAAAAAAAAAAATCAAAGCACTGGACAAAGAGAGAAGGGAACAAAATAAAAAAATATATAACAGAGGGAACACCAAGGCCAGGAAAGAGAAAGATGTTCCTGGCAGAGCAGGTGTTCCTCTGAAAGGACTACAGCCGTTGGAAGACTCAAGCTAGAGTGTAGGAAAAAAGTGAGAAGAAGAGGGAAATTTTTAAGTCCTGGCTGCAACCTCTCCTGCGCTGCCCAATTAAGTGAAATCAGGTGAGGAAGAGAGGTGCTTGCAGTGAAGCTGGGCTTGTGGCTAAAGAATAGAAGTTTTTTCCTTGTGTATAAATACTTGTTTCTTTCTTGTTGGTCTTTTCCCCCACTACCTATATCAATAATTAAATTTTTCCTTTCTGCACAAGTTTTCTAACTGTGAGATGAGGAGCTACATCCAACTGTGAGATGAGCAGTTACAGTGCTAGGTAAAGAACTGGCTGAAGAGCAGGGCTAAAAGGGTTGTAGTGAATAGGACTACATCTGTCTGACAGCCAGTCACCAATGGTGCTCCTCAGAGCTTAATTCAAGGGGCAGTTCTATTCAATATTTTTATCAATGATCTGGATACAGGAGTTTAATGCACCTTTATGATACTAAGTTGGGAGGTGTGGTTGTCTCTCTTGAGGGACAAGAGGTCTTGCAGAGGGACCTAGTTAGACTGGAGCATTGGGCAATCATCAATGGAATGAAATTTAACAGGAACAAATGCCAGACTCCACACCTGGGATGAACACAAGTCTAAACTGGAAGAGGAGTGGGTCATAACTTTTCTCCACATAAGTTTCTAATTCAGCTGATTAAAATATGAAATATTGCTCTTTGCAATTGCGCTATAAAATATACATTTAATGAACTACAAGGAAATTATAGAAACAGGGGAAACAATATTGGCTCTACTTCAAGAATTAGCTTGTCTCTTTCCTTTCACATCTTTCTTTCCTCTTCATGTCATCAATATACAGCAAAAGAAAGTTAAAAATTCTGCTCATAAAAAAGGCAATGATGATAAGCAACAGATGGTAAACATCCATTTCTAATTTTAGTTATGTACTGTTGCTGGGTTTTAAAAGGTTGTAAAGTTATGACCAAAGCCTGCAAGAGGATTTTTCTTTTTTTCTTAATATCAGACTTGTAGAGATCACTGCAGTAAAGGGACTGCATAGCTTAAGTTTAATCTGTTCATTGTTTCTTCCTGAGATAGTTAGCAATTAATCTTTATTGTGACCAAAAATTGTTACTGAAAGAAAAAACAAATTTTTTTAAAAAATAAAATCCAAGCTCAAAATAGTTAAAAGCATGAACCGATGCAATGTTACAGTTGCATTCTAACCTGACACCTCAAAATTCTCATTGTAGATTTAGTCCTGATATACAAGAGTTTAAAATACATTATGTTTAAAACTATATGTCATCTTTCAACTTCGGACTTGATTTTAAAAAGAAGCCATAATATACTTCCTGCATGAATTGGAGTAAACATCTCAGGGAGTTTTTGTCCTAGCCCAACATGGAGAAAATAAGCATGTACTTATTTCTATTATGTTACTCTGATATCGTATACTATGATCCCCAGCGTATTTAAAGCTACCTGCATTAGTTTAGTAAGGTATGATCTTCTGTTTTCATTATGACTTTCCTGATCCCTGGGTTATTATACTTCTTCAATTTCAGAGAAAGTAATTCAGGAATATTCAGGGATTTTCAATAGTTTCTTGTTTTTCTTAAGCTTGTTGTTTCAATTTTATCAATCCAGCTTAAACATGTCTAAACACACATGCAGTAGTCTTGCTAAGGGGAGCTATAAAGAAAGGAAAAATTCTGAAAAAGATATTACCACATAGAAAACAACTATCCATGAAGTTAGAACTCCAGTTAAGGACTGTGTTCTTTCAAAAGCAGCTAGGTACCCTATGGAAGGAAATACATTTGTCTGGATTTGGATATCATATACATAAATCAACTTTCATTATCGTTAGATCATATTTATTAGCTTCATCACTGGCCAATTGCAAGCAAAGTGCCGGATAGACTGTTGAAAACTGAGAATTTTTAAAAAAGTGAAACCAGAAAACTGGAACATGAGAAGTCTAATCTGCAAATGCTTATGATTATGAGTATCTTATTTTCAAATACAATCCTAATTTCAGCTAAAATATGAAAAATTGCAGATATTCTTTTTTTTTTTTTTCACTATTGATGTTTGATTACTGAGAGCTGTAGTGTTCACATTTCAGATATCCATAAATATGTTTTTCTTTAAAGTATTCATTAACTTTGATAGCTTGGTGTGATATGAGAGGAATAAGGGAAGGAAGTTACAAATTTTTTGAATGGGAATGAAATTGAAATATTGGTAATTTTCAGAATGGCTACTGTTTTCTACCAGTTTCTTCTTTTAATAGGTCTGAAAGAAACTGCCTGCATTTCCCTCTTTAAGAAGTTTTCATAGGAGATATAAACACAGTGTTAACTGCTTAGTAAAATCACTGGTTTTAATCTTGAAGTCTGACTTTGTGAACTCAGATTGATATTGATGTTTACTGAATCAATCCACAATTTTCCATTATGTAAAAATCAATCTCAATTTTCCATGACAACAGCAAATTTGTATAAAAGCTAGAGACTTTACTATAGTGATCAAAACTTTTATTTTATTGGATTAAACAAACTACAATAAGAGGTAGAGGAAGAAATAAAAAGCTAAGCAACTATAAATTCCAAGCCTCAAAGTCATCTACAAAATCCTAATTTTTTTTGAGAAAAAAAAAAAAGTAGTACAAGCAAGCTACATTTACAAAGAGATGGCTTTTAATTACATTCTAGTTTCCTATAATGCTCAAATTAGTTTTCAAAGGCAAGACATAATCCTGAAAAAGCTTTAGATGAACAGCTAGAACCAGCATATTCGGGTAAGTACAATTACACTTTATACTTTCTTTGTTTTCTCTAAAAGTCATTGTCATTTCTGTTAAAGAAACAGAAGTGAGTTGTTTGTATACATAAATGAAAAATGCTGCACTTTTTAGTTTCTTCTTTCTCCAACTCTTTAGTAGATGTATGCAAGTGTGGCAATGCAGGCAACCATAGCATTTGTTGTAGCATAAGTTTTACTAAGCTAACATTGGTTACTGCCCAATAACGTTATTCTATTTAAAAATTGTCACTTTTGGTGCATCTTCTAGTGTTTTTTCTGATAATCACTCATGATATTTCTGATAATAAGTCATGATTTTTCTGAGAATAAATCATGATTTTTCTGAAAGTAACACAATTTTTCTGATTTCCATGAGTCTTCAAATGGTAGTTTGTCTTTACCATTTCCTCCTTTCTTTCATGATGGACCAAATAAGCTGTTTCAAAAAAAAAAACCTATGCATTATTAAGACACTTACGTACAGGATAAAGTTTAGTTTTCAGTGGACATGGTTGAAGTTCAGAGTCTATACAGCAGAACTACATGAGCTGGATGGATCCTAGCATGTCTATGCTGGTATCAAAATGATTACACCATTTCATATGGCTATCTGAATGATTCTCTGTTCTCTAAGAGAATTACTGCCAAGTGCTGCCATTGTGCTGTGTCAATTAAAGAAACCTGTTTCTTTAATAATGCTTGAGTTACTGAGTGATCTTGCAGTGCTTGGTCTTTTTTTCCAGCTTGAGACTATGCAGCATTGTTGAATGACCAGAGATCAAAAATTTTGTGTGGCAGGACTGTCTTGACATCAAATCAATTTCAGAAGGTTAAATTAACTTGATCCTTCATATTTCCTGTGAACTCATAAAAAAAAAGTACAACAAAAATCACATACACCAAGTTTAATTTTTACCTTCATTTATACTACTCATCCTGAAATCAAAGTCAAAGTCTTGCCCTTTCAGACTCATAAACTGTATTCTTGTGTGGTAAAATTGTAACATACATATTTGATGGGAGTGATAGCTACCACAAGCAAAACATGGAAAATCTTTAAGTATATTATTTTTATGGCTACTTTGTCTGTTGAGATTTCTCCAAGTATCCTTATATTTTAGTTACAATTAAGTAAACTGCATAAGAAATTCTTATAAATATAAGAATTCATAATTCTTATAAATATAAGAATTTTAGTTCTTTTCATGTAGTTTATAATTAAGTGGATGACTAATGGAAGATTTGTTTATAAAAAAATAAATCAGATGTGAAAGTCACTGCATAGAGTATCAAGTTCAATTTATTACTTACAGTAGTTAAACATTAAGTAACTTCCTACAATGATATTTAGACCAATACAACTTAAGAACCTAATAAATGCATATATTGAGTCAGGTACACAGACACCTCCGTCCCCTTGGTACAAGAATGTTGTTTCTAAGATCCTTCTCAGATTTCAGTGCTAGAAAGCATTGAAAGGGCCATTTCCCACAGATTGTCAGCAGCACTCTGTGGATGCCACTGAGTATTTCCTACTTTGCTCTACTCACTGTGAGAGGACTTTGATTATATAAAATACATGTCTCACTCACCCAGTTTTAATCTCTCTGGAGCTGCTGATGTAACTAGCTTTCACAGCACCTATCTCAGTTTCAAGGTGTTAGGAAACTTACTGGGCTATGCACAGATGTAGCCTCAGTGTGTGTTTTGTGGGCTGGTGTATAAAAAGAATAATGTTTAGTTTTCTGCTGAGAAGAAAATACACTTTTGCTTCTTTCTGGCAGTCACTGAGGGACTTGGCTACTGAAGGGAACATGCAGGGGGCACAAGTTTTTACATGTTTGTTGGACTGAACCTTCAGTATTCCTGAGAGCTGTGAAACTAAAGATTCTCAGATTGTGAATTTCCTGAATGGAAATGATATTCATAAAAAATATGCTTTAAATTACCATATATTTAAATTATCCTTTGTTGATGAATTAAACATGAATACATTGACAACTCAGATCTGCTGAACTGTCTTATACATAAATCTATGTTCATCTTCCAATCATTTTTTTAAATAATTCTGAATTTTTAAGGAATATCTTACAAAAAGACAAACCATCTGAAAATTCATTAATGAAAGATTTCAAAACATTTTCCAAGAAGGGAGGTGGTGATATAAAAAGTCAGCAGGGAACAGCAGCATTTGCATCTCCATTTGTTTATTTTTTACCAAAGCTCACTTGATTTAGATGCAGCATCCATGCTTATGCTGCCTTTTGCTCATTCACTTGTTCATTCACTACTAACAAAGGACAGATTCGCCAAAACTGAATATGTGGGACAAGTGCTGAAATTTCTATTGCATGCATTCACTTGGCTAAAAACGTATGCATATGTGCAACATAAAATCTAATGATTGTGCTAAATATTTAAGTGTTAGCAAAATACACCAACACCTGCCTCCTCCCATAGAGTTCTTGATGGCTTACATGTTGCAATTTTTGTATTCCCTAAAGCATTTTTATAAATACTTTTTAATCATAAAATAAAATTGAGCAATAATCACTTGAGCATCTGAAGCAGTTGACCTTGTTTTGCTGTCATTGAGTTTATATAATCATTCCTGGTTTAAGCCACGGTGATACTAGCAGCAGATCAATTATACTTCATGATTTTCTCTTTTCTTCTTAGAACTACATGTGTCTCACAATAAAGTAACTTGCTCTATATTAGATAAAGTACATACAAAATACACCACTTCAATCAAGAATTACTAAATGCATATGTTAATGTATCAGTGTAAGTTGCAATCAGTGATTAATTGTGAACCATGTGCCCTTCCAAATAAGTCCTTTTAAGGATGTTTGATTAAAATATAGTGCTTGCCTGTCCTATCATCTGCAGCTTTTATTCAACACAACTAAGGAGAAAAATATTATAATATGCATTACATATCTTGCAATTTTAATTTGCCATGAAAAGCACTTTAAAAAATGCTTGTTTAGGACAATGGAATAATGAAGTCATAGAATCATAGAACAGTCTGTGTTGGAAGGAACTTTTAAAGGTCACCTAGTGCACCCCTCCCTACAATAAGCCCTGACATCTTCAAGTAGGTCAGATCACTCAAAGCCCCATCCAATCTGACCTGCAATATTGATGGGGATGGAACCAGTTTTAGCATTCACATCCTTATTACACAAAATTTCTTCCTTATATCTACTCTAAATCTACCCTCTTTTAGTTTAAAACCATTATGTCTTGTGCCATTACTACAGACTTTCTCCAGTTTTCTTATAAACCCCTTTTATTAACTGTACATTTGCTAAAAGGTCTTCCCAGAGACTCCTCCAAACTAAAAAAGCCACATATATCTCAGGCTATCCTCACAGGAGAGGTGCTCAATCCCTCGGATAATTTTTGTGGTCCTCCTCTGGACCTGCTTTGGCATGCCTTTGTCATGCTGAAGACTGCAGAGCTGTAAGCAGCACTCCAGGTGGGGTCTCACAAGAGCAGAGTAGAGGATTAGAATCACCTTCCTTGACCTGTTGGCTATGTTCCTTTTGATGTAGCCTGGGATATGCTTTGCATTCTGGGCTGCAAGCAGACATTGCCAGTTTTTCATTCACCAGCACCCCCAAGACCTTCTCCACAGGCCTGCTGTGAATCCCTTCATCCCTCAGCCTGTTTTGATATCAGGCAATGCACTGACCCAGGTGCATGACCATACACTTGGCCTTGTTGAATCTAATGAGGTTCAAAATGGCCACTTGTTGAGCTTATTGAGTACCTCTGGATGACATCCAACTCCTCAGGCATACAAAAGCATACCACTCAGCTTGTGATCTGAAAACTTGTGCTTGATCCCACTACGTAATTGATGAAGATCAATTTGTCCGTCATATTTGAAAAATTATGGCAGTTAGGTGATGTCCCCAAAAACTGGAAAAAGGGGAAACATAATCCCCATTTTCAAGAATAAGAAAATGGGTGAGCCAGGGAATTACAGGCCAGTCAGTCTCACCTCTATGCCTGGAAAAATCTTGGAGCAGATTNTAAGACACTGTTTCCCAATGACTGGAAAAAGGGAAATATAACCCTCATTTTCAAGGAGGGGAAAATGGATGACCTAGGGAATTACAGACCAGTCAGTCTCACCTCTATGCCTGGAAAAATCTTGGAGCAGATTCTCCTGGAAGGCATGCTAAGGCACATGAAAAACTACGAGGTGCATGGTGACAGCCAGCATGGCTTCACTAAAGGGAAATCCTGCCTGACCAATTCGGTGGCCTTCTATGATGGGGCTACGGAACTGATGGACAGAGGTAGAGCAGCTGATGTCATCTACCTGATCTATCTTCTGGTGTCTTCAGCATGAAAAGGACATGGAACAGTTGGAACAAGTCCAGAGGAGGGCCATGAGGATGATCAGGGGACTGGAGCACCTCCCATATAAAGATAGGCTGAGAAAGTTGAGACTGTTCAGCCTGGAGAAGAGAAGGCTACATGGAGACCTCCTAGCAGCCTTCCAGTATCTGAAGGGGACTTACAAGGATGCTGGGGATGGACTATTCATTAGGGACTTGGTGACAGGACAAGGGGTAATGGGTTAGAACTTAAACAGAGGAAGTTTCGATTTGATATAAAGAAGAAGTTCATTACTGTAAGGTGGTAAGACACTGGAATAGGTTACCCAGGGAGGTTGTGAGTGCTCCATCCCTGGCAGTTTTCAAGGCCAGGTTGGATGAAGCCTTGGGTGACATGGCTTAGTGGGAGGTGTCCCTGCTTATGGCAGGGGGGTTGGAACTAGACGATCTTAAGGTCTTTTCCAGTGATCATGATCCTTTCTAAGATCATTATAACATAGAGATGGAACGAANGAGGTGTCCCTGCTTATGGCAGGGGGGTTGGAACTAGACGATCTTAAGGTCCTTTCCAACCCTAACTATTTTATGATTCCAAGATATTAAACAGTACTGGCCCCAGTACACACCTCAGAGAGAAACCCCTCATCACTGAACTGCATCTGGACATTGAGCTGTTGACCACTATCCACTGGATGCAACAGTTGCTCATCTACTGAACAGTCCACCCATCAAATGCATCTTTCTCCAAGTCGGAGAGAAGGATGTTGTGGGGGACTGTGTCAAAAGCCTTATGGAAATCCATATAGATGACATCTGTAACTCTTCTCTAGTCCACTGATGCAGTCACTCCATTATAGAAGGCCACCAGATTGGTCAGGCAGGACTTGCACTTTTTTTCAGTGGTGCCTAGTGACACAATAAGGGGCAAACAGGAACAAACTGAAACACAGGAAATTCCATCTGAATGTGAGGAAAAAAATATTTACTTTGAGGTTGACAGAGCACTGGAAGAGGCTGCCCAGAGAGACTCTGGAGACTTCTTCTCTGGAGATATTCAAAACCTGTCTCATGCTCATGTGCAATCTGCACTAGATGGAACTGCTTTAGCGGGGGATTGGATAAGATACCTCTAGAGGTCTCTTCAAATCCCAATCTTTCTGTGATTCTGTGAATTTGACAATGAAAGGTCATATCCCTTTATTTCACATGCAGAATATATTGTAGTAGAACCAGATACTATACCAAAGTATAGTATCAGGTTGTGAAATGTCTGTGAAAGGTCTATGAAAGTTATAATCTAAAAACATGTGAACATTATGTAATCCTCAAGATAGGTAAAATAAACTAGAACAACACTGATATGAGTGTTTAGGAGTTGCGTGAGTATTTACTTTGACCTTCCACACACCTGTAGCATTACTGAGTTGTAGTTCAAAACTTTGCTTACATTAAAGAGATTTTCTATACTACACAGCAACCTTGTGCAATAAGGAAAATTAATGTTCTATAACATGCTTAGAATTCTGCTGTGCTGCTGCTAGTGGCTTCTAATTTTACTAGAGGCACAGTTCCTGAATGCCTCAGCTCATTACAGAGACAAATATCAGTCAGTGACAGGTAACTTTTCACTCTAACACGCTTATGCTACTGATGTCTGTGCTTCAGAGATATTCCATTTTGCACCTGAATTAGTTTCTGTGTTACAGCTACAAAGTGTGATAAAAAAAGAGATACTGTAATTTAGATAAACTCTACTAAATGGCTCAACTGAAACAAAGCTGAAAATGAAGGTATAAATGGCTGAAGTGATTAAGGCTGTGAAGTCCTCCTGGGTCCTGTTAGAGAATGAAATAGCTGATGGATTATTATTTATCCCTAAAAGTGAGTTTTGGGGATTTAATTAAAGATGTTGTATTATATTTTTCAAAGCCTATGTGAGGCTGTAAGTCAAAAATTGCAATAACAGAATGTGCTATTGTTAATGGAAAATGGATAACTAGGCACTTCAGAAATGTTCATCTTTTAAACTCTTTAATTTTGCAGCTTGATTTTTTTTTCCTTTATAGAAGTAAAAGGAATGTGTGATTTTAAGACTGTTAGACTCTTCATAAAAAAAAGAAACTTCTCTAGCTATTATGAGTATAGTTTTGCTCACTGACCACTACTGTTACTGTAAGAAAGAAAATGTATACATTTATCTAAAAAAAAAATAAAAAAAGAAGTGAACCTTACAAATACATACATGTTTTATAGTTACAAATTGGATCACAAACAAGCTATTAGTAAAAAAGGAAATTTCCTGAAAAAATTTAAAGTGCTCCCATTAGTGAAGTTCTTCAGCATATGTGGAAAATACAAATACAAGTGCAGTTTGGAATATTAAGACAAAAGGAGACTGGACATTTCCAGTGTAGAGTAGAAACAGAAATGCAAGTTCTGAGTAAGTCTGGAGATCACAAAAAAGTATTTTTCACATTGTTTATAGTAATCAGAAAAAAATAAAGTGGGAGACAGTTAAAACCAACAGCAAACTTTCCCTTTTTAGCTTAATTATATAAAGACAAAGACAAAGCTACTAGCACTCAGTGCAAATTGTGTTAACAATTGCTATATCAGACAGGAAGCTAAACCTCCAACTGCAGCTCATTCCGTGATCCAAGTGAGAGATTTAGGGAGAGTTTGTCTTTTGTGGGAGATCTATAACCAAAAATAAAGGAATCAAACAAGACTCTCAGTTTTGGGGAAATACTGTGACACTGTTCTGTTTTACCATAGACAACAGAATTACTAAAAACCAGAAACATTATAGAAAAGTGTCACTGAGACCTCTAAGAGGGAGCCTAGTTGAGCCCAGTAGATTTCTTGTGTAAATCACATAGCCTATATGCCGTACCCATTTTAAGCAGCTGAGCAAAGAAAGATAGCACAACCTGGGACATGCAGAATCTCCTTCTCCATTGGCTCATGCTTTCCTTATTTCTGCTAGGACAGTAGTCAGAACTCACTTTCCCTCATACCATGAGCTTTGCTGGTGGGGTCATTGTCCTGGGGGTAAAAATGGCTGGAGTTTCCTATAAAACATAAGGAGATACTCAAGAATTCTTCTCCACCTAGTGTTTGCTTCTGCTGAACAACTCTCACAACTTCCAAAAGATGCAGAACTGCAAAGTAATTGTGTCAAGGGTAGACTACATTACAGACAAATATAGTTAAAGAGGTGTCTATAATACCTGCAAATTTTCCTTTCCTGTAGCAGCAATTACAGGCCAGTCAGTTTCATATCTGTGCCTGGTAAGATCATGCAGCAGGTCCTCCTGGAAACTATGCCAAAGCACATGGACAATAAAGAGGTGACCGGTGACTGCTAACATTGCTTCACTAAAGGCAAATCATGCCTGACAAATTTGGTGATCTTCTCTGATGGGGCCATGGCATTGGCAGATAAGGAAAGAGAAACTGACATCATCTACCTGGACTTGTGAAAGGCATTGGACACTGTTTATCATCTTTGTCAGTGACACACACATTGAGATTGAGTGCACCCTCAGCAACTTTGCTGGAAACACAAAGCAGAGTGGTGCAATCAACACACTAAAGGGAAGGTCTGCCATCCAGAGGATCTTGACAATCTGGAGAGGTGGACCAGTGCAAACCTTATAAAATTTAACAGAGCCATGTGCACCTGGGTTGGGGCAATCCCAAGCCAAGAACAGTCTGGGTGGAGGCTGGATTGAGAGCAGTCCTGAGATCTCGGAAATGCTGAGTTGAGAAGAAGCTCAATGTGAGCCAGCAATATCTGCTGTGATTCAGAGAAGCCCTGTGGAGAAGGACTTGTCGGTATTGGTCAATGAAAAACTGAACAGGAGCTGGCAGTTTGAACTAGCAGTCCAAAATTCAGCCATGTGCTGGGTTGTGTCAAAAGGGTCGTGACCATCAGGTTGAAGGAGGTGATTCTCCCCCTCTACTCTAAGAGCTGAGGTTGTCCAGCCTGGAGAATGGAAGGGTCTGAGGACACTTTCCAGCAGCTTTCCAGTACCTACAGGAGGCCTACAAGAAGCTGAAGAGTGACTTTTTACAAGGGCCTGTAGTGATGGGACAAGGAGAAATGGCTTTAAACTGAAAACAGTAGATTAAGATTAGATATAAGGAAGAAGTTCTTTACAGTGAGGGTGGTGAGGCACTGGAACAGGTTGTCCAGGGAAGCTGTCAATGCTCCATCTGTGGAAGTGTTCAAGGAAGTCTTGGATGTGGATTTGAGCAACCTGGTTTAGTGAATGGTGTCCCTATTGATGGTAGGAGGGGTTGGAACCAGGTGATCTTTAGGTCCTTTCCAAACCAAACCATTTTATGATTCTAAGTAAAAAGTAAGCAGTACCTCAAGCAAGCACTGTCAGGATCTCTCGGAGAAAGTTTTCATGTCAATTTAAATTAGATGTGTCATTTTCTTGCACCATGAGGCAACATAAAAGACAAGTAAATTCTGAAGACATTATAAACCAGTAAGTGTTGTCCCAGTGGTTCAGAGCCCAAGGCTGGTTTACAGTGATTTATACCATTTAGACCATTGCTGAAAGTGTGGAGGTCTACCTCTCTGACTTCTGTATCTGGAAAAGTCATGAAGAACACTGGTAATAAACTAGGATGGCTGCTTATATTGCAACTTAAATTGTATTATTAATGAGATTTTTCTATGCTAATATGAACAGCAAAATTTCAACATCAAGATTTGAACAACATCTTATTGTGAAAATGGTGTATTTTGTAACTGGACCAATAATAACTTTGTTTTAATTTTACTGTTAAAATTTGTTGTCAGTTAGTGTTAACTCACAGTAAGTTCTTGTCTCATAATGTGTTGTGAGTTCTTTTCTGCCACTGACAAGATTTTGAGTGTAAAATGATGGAGGTATAAGGAGCAGATGGAACTGGAAAGCATTGCCAACTGCTGTCCCCAGGAAAAGGTGCTGATAAATACTAACTCGGCACCTCAGCTCCAAGCGCATTTCTTCTAGCTCCAGGTGTCTGAATGTCTGGCGCAAGGCCAACTTAAATAATAGTGCAGGTGTCTGGCTTTGAAAAAAGCTTTATCAAAAAAATCCTTGTTAAGAAGCTGTGTGGACTCCTTGCTTTCCTGGTTCTTTGTTTGGGAATTGCTTTAAAGGGGAAGTTCCTGTCCTTGCTGCCAACTAGAGGTATATTGTCCAGGCTGTTTCTATGCCTGGCTTTGTCACTGCTCATCCAGAGCCTGATGCTGATTCAGTCTGGACTTCCAAGGTGGGGCTTAGACATGCCTTGTCACACATTGTCACTGTGTACATGCCTCATGGTTATGGGGCTGCTGGTGACCCTGGCCACAATCATGGACCAGCTCAACTGGCCAAGGCCTGTGGCTTTTGATTGACCCTGCTTTACAGAGCCAAGCCTATCATTGTTACTGCCTGGCACTCAAGTAACAAAGCAAAACCAATAAGCAGGAAACAGTCCACCTCTCCTAAAGCAAATCACAAGATGCATACAGCTTGTCAGTCTTTCAGTAAAAACAAAAAAAAAAAAAAAATTTTAAAAAAAAAAAAAAAAAAAAATTATTTTTTTTTTTTTTTTTTTTTTTTTTTTTTTTTTTTTTACACTGTCTCTGGTGTCTAAGTAACTTTGGAATAAATTCATAACCAATTTAGTTTCAGGAAGTTGGGTTAAACATTTTGCTAGCATGGAAAGAAAGCATTTACAGACTCCAAATCCCTGTTATTGTTACGGCCTGAATCACATCTGCCACTCTGAGATTCATTGTTGCTGCTTAAAGAAACAAAAGGCATCAATTTTTCCCCAAAAAGTGACACAGCCAAGTTGGGACAAGATACTCTGAAGTCCAATGTACAGTGTTCATTGAGAGTTAGAATTCTTTCCACAATGTGTTGCTATGCCTTCCACAGGTTCTGCAAGCTGTGATTTAGATAGTATGAGCAATGAAAAAATCCTGAATACTGGCTACAATCTAACAAATAGAGAGAGGGAAAGAGAAAGAGAGAGAGAGAGATATCTGGTAGCTGCTGTTCAAATGAAATCACTAAACGTTTCCATTCACACTCTCATGGACCTCCCACTATGACCTAGCAATGAAGGTGAACAGCAACACATTCAGCTAGATTTTATTAATTTTTCATGAGTATATATTGAGTATGTATTCTGAATACTGCTAAAATGCCTAATGAACTGAAACAAGGTTACTTGAAGGCTAGACAATATAATTATCAACAAATAGCTTTGATTCAAACTGAAATATGAACAGTTCCAGTGAAATTTAAACTCCCCGTTATGTATGGATCTGCCATGTAGTCATGTTAATGTATAAGAGATTAATGCATTTAGCTGAGCCTTCTAACTTCTCAGAAATAATTTTTACCTTTCTGAAAATAGAAAACTATGTCATTATGAATTCATTATAAATTAAAAAAAGAAAAGGAAATAAAAAGACATACAAAATTCTATGTTAGCAAAGAAGTATATGGCATGTAGCCAGTATTTTGCAACTGCTTACTCACTATGTAGCATGAGATATATAAATTTTTTATGCATGCAGCATTATTTTGTTGATGTATTTCCTTGATCTTCTTGTGAATGTTTATTCTAGAAGACTGTGTAATACATTCTGAGTCTAAAAAAAGAGAAATAAAAATTGTCATTTTAATTATGTGCTGGTGAACTTACATCATTACTAATCTCTCCCTATTCCAGTTTACCCCTCTATCAATCTTCAGCATGTAGTGGTCATGTTAGATCAGCAAGATGCATTTATGAGGGAAAGTTTCTTCAACATTAATGGATGGTTTTACTTTTTAAAATACTATCAAACTAATCTAATTTAAATCACTCAAATCCAGTATTGCTGTATATTATATCAGTAAAATAAAAAAGACAACTACCTTCTTAAATTAACTATTTAAATGTGCATTAATCTCCTTCAGGTAGAACTCTCAAGAGCACTTAGTACTAACTTAATGCTGCTTCACTGAGCATGAGGATGCCTCCATGGCAGCAGTGTTGAAGCAGACTTAAGCGCTTTTGCAAAATCCAGCCTATAGCTTATTAGAAAATATCTTGCTGAAGGATACAGCAAATCCAAAGTTCTACAGCAAAGGTTCAAAGAATTCTCAGCCCTAGGGAGAATTTCTAATCATCTTGTCTGTATTTCCATGTGCCACAAAAGAATTCAGTTCATTATTTCCTGTATCATAGAATCACAGAATCATAAAATAGGTAGGGTTGGAAAGGACCTTAAGATCATCTAGTTTCAACCCCCCTGCCATGGGCAGGGACACCTCCCACTAAACCATGTCACCCAAGACTTCATCCAACCTGGCCTTGAAAACTGCCAGAGATAGAGCACTCACAGCTTCCCTGGGCAGCCCATTGTAGTGCCTCACAACCAGTAAAGAACTTCTTCCTTAGATCCAATCTAAACCTCCAGTGTTTAAGTTTCAATCTCTTACCCCTTGTTCTATCACTACAGTCCCTAATGAAGAGTCCATCCCCAGCATCCTTATAAGTCCCCTTCAGATACTGGAAGGCTCCTTGGAGGTCTCCACGCAGTCTTCTCCAGGATGAACAGCCCCAGCTTTCTCAGCCTGTCTTTGTATGGGAGGTGCTCCAGTCCCCTGAGCATCCTCATGGCCTTTCTCTGCACTTGTTCCAACAGTTCCATGTCCTTTTCATGTTGAGGACACCAGAACTGCACACAATACACCAGGTGAGGTCTCACGAGAGCAGAGTGGCAGGATCACCTCCTTCAACCTGCTGGTCACACTCCTTTTGATGCAGCCCAGGATATGGTTGGTTTTCTGGGCTGCAAGTGCACACTGAAGTCGGCTCATGTTCATTTTCTCATCGACCACCACCCCCAAGTCGTTCTCCGCAGGGCTGCTCTGAATCTCTCGTTTGTCCAACCTGTAGCTGTACCTGGGATTGCTCTGACCCAGGTGTAAGACCTCACACTTGTCATGGTTAAACTTCATGAGGTTGGCATCAGCCCACCTCACAAGCGTGTCAAGGTCCCTCTGGATGACATCCCTTTCCTCCAGTGTATCCACTGAACCACACAGATTTGTGTCATCGACAAACTTGTTGAGGATGAACTCAATCCCACTATCCATGTCAGCGACAAAGATGTTAAACAAGACTGGTCCTGGCACTGATACCTGAGGGACACCACTCGTCACTGGCCTCCATCTGGACACTGAGCCATTGACCACAACTCTTTGCATGCGTCCATCCAGCCAGTTCTTTATCGACCGAGTGCCCCACCTACCAAATCGGTGTCTCCCCAATTTAGAGACAAGGATGTTGTGTGGGACAGTGTCGAACACTTTGCACAAATCCAGGTAGATGACATCAACTGCTCTGCCCCTGTCCATCAGTTCTGTAGCCCCATCATAGAAGGCCACCAAATTGGTCAGGCAGGATTTCCCCTTAGTGAAGCCATGCTGGCTGCCACCAAGCACCCTGCTGTTTTTCATGTGCCTTAGCATACCTTCCAGGAGAATCTGCTCCAAGATTTTGCCAGGCACAGAGGTGAGACTGACTGGTCTGTAATTCCCTGGGTCATCCTTTTTCACCTTCTTGAAAATGGGGGTTATATTTCTCCTTTTTCCAGTTTTTGGGAACTTCACCTGACTGTCATGATTTTTCAAATATGACGGCCAGTGGGTTAGCAACTTCATTAGCCAGCTCGTGCAGGACCCACGGATGGATTTCATCAGGTCCCATGGACTTGTGCATGTTCAGGTTCTTAAGATGGTTTCGAACCAGATCCTCTCCTACAGCAGGCGTAGGGTCTTCATTCTCACAGTCCCTGCGTCTGCCTTGCAAGACTTGAGCAGTGTGGTCAGAGCCTTTCCCATTGAAGACTGAGGCAAACAAGTCATTAGGAACTTCAGCCTTCTCTAAATCCTGCATAGCCAGTTCTCCTGATTGATTCCAAAGGGGGCCTACATGGTCCCCAGTCTGTCTTTTATTAGCTTCATACCTATAGAATCTTTTCCTGTTATCATTAACATCCCTAGACATATTGAATCCTCACTGGGACTTAGGTTTCCTAAACTGGACCCTAGCTTCCCAGCAACATCCCTGTATTCTTCCCAGGCCACCTGCTCTTGCTTCCACTTTTTTTTGTTCTTGCTTGCCTCTTTTTTCCTTTGAAGTTTCCTCAGCAGCTCCTTATCCATCTATGGATGCCTCTTGGCCCTCCTCCTGCATTTCCTTCTAGTTGGGATGCAACACTCCTGAGCTTGTAGCAGTTGATCTTAGAATATCACCAGAGGTCTTGGGTCCCCCTGCCCTCTAGGGCTATATCCCATGGAACCTTACTAAGCAGGTTCCTGAAGAGGTCAAGGTCTGCTCTGTTGAAGTCCAGGTCAGTGAGTTTGCTGCACACTCTTCTCACTGTCCTGAGGATCTCAAATTTGACCATCACATGATCGCTACAGCCAAGGCTGCCCTGAAGCGTCACATTTCCAACCAGCCCTTCCCTGTTGGTGAGCACGAGTTATTGTCTTCCAATCAAAGTACAGAAATGTCTTTTTTAGAAAGTCCCCGGTCTTGGTTGAACAGCTTGTTTCTGATATACCATATTTCTTAATAAACTGTTACAGGCTACATTTTCCCTACAGGTCTGTTGATAAGTAAACTGTTTTAATACAAGTCTTTGCTACTTTCTGTGAAAAACAAGTTGTGGAACTCTCTTCTGACCACTTCCAATATAAGCTCCCTTTACTAAAGGTAATGCTACAAAACCACTTATAAACAATCATGTTAGTATTTTGCTTGTTTATAGCACAGCTTCCATAATATGTAAACAAACCAGGTATTGCTATGTCAGTTCTGATAATGCTGTTTGAGAAAACCTGGTGGTTTATGGTGTTATGTGATTTTAATCCACATAAAGCATGAGACAAAAGCCTTTAAAAGGCGTTATCAGTGAAAAATGTTGCAAAATAAAGTACAGATGCTTTTTATCTCACTGATGCGCAGAGATACTTCTGATGCTGATAGCTGTCCTCACTTTTGTTTAAAAACAAATACCAAAGGTTATCTTTTTTCAGTACGTGTATGAATGTGTGTATGATGCACGAAATAAAGGAGAATGGAATTTGTGCACAGACTTTAAAAAATAAAATCAGAGTAATTCAACAGCAGCTAGTTCAGATTCCTTTTCTAAAAGTGTAAAGTTTTTCCCAATGAAAGCTGTATGACATTTTAGAATGGTGGAAGGAAGATTTAGGTACATTGTTAGTTACATGTCTTGTATAGTAAACTACTTTCTTTGTATGAACATTTCATGCTAATACTGCATGCAGAAATACACTACATAGAATAAGACAGCTGCAAAGCCAGGGAATATAATTTAAAATTGCCAGTATGCTTCTATTTCAAAGTAACCTTTGTATTGGTGAGAGTAACCTTTCTTGAATTATTTAATTGGAGAAAATATAAATATATACTTTTTACCTGGACATTCAGAGGTTTATTTATTTTCCTAAAAGTGTATCAGGCATGAAAAAAGCTTGAATGCTATAAAGGTTTTCTGTTTATTTCCAGCTGTTACCAGCTGATATTATGAGAGTTAACATTCCGAATTTTCAAATATTATTTGTTACAGTCTTGTTACTGGAAATTATTCAAATTTTGCTTGGAAGGCAGAACTATTAAATATAGAATCATAGGATCATAGAATAGTTAGGGTTGGAAAGGACCTGAAGATCATCTAGTTTCAACCCCCCTGCCATAAGCAGGGACACCTCACACTAAACCATGTTACCTATGGCTTCATCCAACATGGCCTTAAACACTGCCAGGGATGGAGCATTCACAGCCTCTCTGGGCAACCCATTCCAGTGCCTCACCACCCTTACGGTAAAGAATTTCTTCCTTATATCCTATTGAAACCTCCCTGTTTAAGTTTGAACCCATTAGCCCTTGTTCTATCACTACGGTCCCCATTGAAGAGTCCCTCCGCAGCATCCCTATTATCCCCTTCAGATACTGGAAGGCTGCTAGGAGGTCTCCATGTAGCCTTCTCTTCTCCAGGATGAACAGTCCCAACTTTCCCAGCCTGTCTTCATATGGGAAGTGCTCCAGTCCCCTGAGCATCCTCGTGGCCTCCTCTGGACTTGTTCCAACAGTTCCATGTCCTTTTTATGTTGAGGACACCACAACTGTACACAATACCCCAGGTGAGGTCTCACGAGAGCAGAGTAGAGGGGCAGGATCATCTCCTTCTATAATACTCCTGTTGATGCAGCCCAGGATACATCTTATAATGGGTGGTAAATCAGGGACAAGTGAAGTGGTACTCTGAAAACACTGAAACAATGACTACAGAGATTATATGCATGTTATATTTCATTAAATCACTATTGCAGTGTACAAGGAGATGAAGCCTTTTTAAGACACTCTACCAGGTGCTATAATCCTGTTTTATAATTAATTGGGAAACCTGTGGGAGGGGTCATGCACTTTAGACAGATCCTGTCTAAATTATCAGGGATTAAGTAGTGTTTTCTATGGGGGTTTTGTTGTAAGATTTAGTTCTTTACTAATATTAATTAATAGATCTTTAGAATGGATGATGCATCTTCAAATGAGATGCAGCAATATTAATGTAGGAAACATGAGGAAAACTGAGGCAGGGAGATTACAGGCAAAATTATAAAATATTGGCTAATTTTGTGTGAACTATTTTTGATGACCATGGGTTTATATTTCATAATAATCACAGGTGCATAGATCTTCATAGGCTCTGAGCAGAGATCTCACTAAACACAGTTGTACATGAGATGGCTCAGCTTTCTGCAACTTACAGGTGTCTTGTATTGTCAGTCAAATGATAAGGAACACAGAATCAGTGACCCCTTGTGAAAAGTGTGATTAAAAGTCATGAGTGTGCAATTGAGCATTAAACAGGACAGACGCATATCCACATGCTGTACCAAAACCAAATTTGGGATTTAGTGGAAACTTTAACTGACTTTTTTTTTTTTTTTT
>NDXB01021660.1:169927-193350 GCA_002631895.1 Agapornis roseicollis | reverse complement strand
AAAAAAAAAAAAAAAAAAAAAAAAAAATCCTTTTTTTTTCCAACAGAGGAGCAATTTTCTCCAGATTTAATCTCAGGTAAGGTCAAGACTCAGCCTACATTTTCAATAGGTACATATGCTTTTGTTTTGCCCTAGGAAATCTAGAAACTGAACTTCTCTTCTATAAAGTCACAGCAAGGCTCTTAGATTATACTGTGTCCACAACAATCATAAATTATTTATTCATTTTAGTTCATAGAGAATTATTTTAAAACATAGGTGAAGCTTTTATGCTATGCTCAAATTCCTGTGCAATTAGATACACAATTGATTTTTTCAGGAAGGTAAGATTTCCAGATAACTAAGGCAAAAATGGAATTAGAATTATATATTTAGGTTTTATTTGAATACTATATATGAATTATGTATTCATAGAATCATAGTGTCATAGAATAGTTAGGGTTGGAAAGGACCTTAAGATCATCTAGTTTCAACCCCCCTGCCATGGGCAGGGACACCTCCCACTAAGCCATGTCATGCAAGGCTTTGTCCAACCTGGCCTTAAACACTGCCAGGGATGGAGCACTCACAACCTCCCTGGGCAACCCATTCCAGTGCCTCACCACCCTTACAGTAATGAACTTTTTCCTTATATCCAATCTAAACTTCCCCTGTTTAAGTTTTAACCCATTACCCCTTGTCCTGTCACTACAGTCCCTAATGAAGAGTCCATCCCCAGCATCCTTATAAGTCCCCTTCAGGTACTGGAAGGCTCCTTGGAGGTCTCCATGTAGCCTTCTCTTCTCCAGGATGAACAGTCCCAACTTTCTCAGCCTGTCTTTGTATGGGAGGTGCTCCAGTCCCCTGAGCATCCTCATGGCCCTCCTCTGCACTTGTTCCAACAGTTCCATGTCCTTTTCATGTTGAGGACACCAGAACTGCACACAATACTCCAAGTGAGGTCTCACGAGAGCAGAGAAAAGGGGCAGGATCACCTCCTTCGACCTGCTGGTCACACTTCTTTTGATGCAGCCCAGGATATGGTTGGCTTTCTGGGAACACTGAAGTCGGCTCATATTAAGTTTCTCATCGACCACTACCCCAAAGCCTTCTCCGCAGGGCTGCTCTGAATCTCCTTTTTGCCCAACCTGCTGTGCCTGGGATTGCTCTGACCCAGGTGTAAGACCTTACACTTGGCATGGTTAAACTTCATAAGCTTAACATCTGTCCACTTCACAAGCATGTCAAGGTCCCTCTGGATGGCATCCCTTCCCTCCAGTGTATCCACCGAACCACACAGATTGGTGTCATCGACAAACTTGTTGAGGGTGCACTCAATCTCACTGTCCATGTCAGCAACAAAGATGTCAAAGAAGACCTGTCCCAACACCAATCCCTGAGTGACACCATTTGTCACTAGCCTCCAGCCGGACATTGAGCCATTGACCACAACTCTTTGTGTTCTGCCATCCAGCTGGTTCTTTCTCCGTTTACCAAATTGTTGTCTCTCCAATTTTGAGACAAGGATGTCACGTGGGACAGTCAAATGCATTGCACAAGTACAGGTAGATGACATCAACTGCTCTACCCCTGTCCATCAGTTCTGTAGCCCCATCGTAGAATGCCACCAAATTGGTCAGGAATGATTTCCCCCTAGTGAAGCTGTCATCAAAGACCTTGTTGTTTTTCATGTGCCTTAGCATACCTTCCAGGAGAATCTGCTCCAAGATCATGGAGTCATCCATTTCCCTCTTCTTGAAAATGGGGGTTATATTTCCCTTTTCCCATTCATAATGGAATATTTAATAATTGTTGATTACTAGTGGAGGGATTTTTGTCACAAGATATAATTTTATAAAATGAGTCCATATAGAATGAAGCATTTTTACCATCAAGAAAGTGACATAAAAGGAAATAGGCATTAATTTATGCAGAAGATATTGGATCTTATTGCATCATCACACTTTCAAAAACACCAGCCTTGTTAAACTTGTAACTAGCCTGTTTTCAGCTACAAATAAACCATTGCTCAGTCAAGGAGCTCGTGGAAAAACTGAAGTGTAAAAAGGAAATCCACAGGCAATTGAATCAGAGACAATTGAAGAGGAATACAGGGATCCCGTTCAGATGTGTACAGCTATTATCAAGAAAGCTAAGATACAGCTGAAGTTGAATTTGTGAGGGATTCAAAGAGGGTCATATTGCAGGTATGTTGGCCTCAAAAGAAAGCTCAAAAAAAAAAAAAAAATGTGCCAAATAAGACTAGGGTTCATGGAAACTAATATGGAGCCAACATTTTTTTGGTGCTCAACTTTTTTTTTTTTAACCTCCATTTTCACTGCTATTTTCTCTTCCCACCTCTNACAAAAAAAAAAAAAAAAAAAATGTGCCACATAAGACTAGAGTTCATGGTAACTAATATGGAGCCAACATTTTTTTGGTGCTCAACTTTTTTTTTTTTAACCTCCATTTTCACTGCTATTTTCTCTTCCCACATCTCCAGTCCATGAAGCTCAAAAGGGAATGAAGTCCCTCCCACCATAAAAGAAGATCAGGTCTGAGACCACTTGAGGAACCTGAATGTACATAAAGCCACAGGACTTCATGAGGTGGATGGCAGGGTCCTCAGGGAACTCACAGGCAAAGTCTAAGCTGCTCTCCATCATAGTTGAAAAATTGTGGCAGTCAGGCATGAGTCCCCAGTGACTTCAAAAAAAGAAACTTCATACTCATATTTTAAAACAGTAAAAAGAAGGACCTTGAGAATTAAAGACCAGGCAGCCTCACCTCCATGCCTGGAAAGATCATGGAGCAAATACTCCTGGAAACTATGTTGAGACATAGCTAATGTAGGAAGGTGATTAGAGACAGTCATTGTGGCTTCATAAAGGAAAAATCATGCCTGACAAATCTAATAACCTGTCATGGAGTGACTGTGTCAATATAGAAGATAAAATCTACAGGTATCAACCACTTTGATTTCTGTAAGGCCTTTAACATTTTTCCCCACAACATACTTGTCACTAAATTGGAGATATATGGTTTTGAAATATGATATATTTGATATATGTTTTAGACTGTTAGATGGATAAGAAACTCAGTGTACGGCTACATCCAAAGAGTTACAGTCAAGGTCTCAATGTTCAAGAGGAAACGAGCAATGAGTGGTACTGCTCAAGGGTCCATACTGGGACCAGAACTATTTATCATCTTCATCAGTGATGTAGACAGTAAGATTGAGTCCACCCTCAGCAAGTTTGCTGATGACACCAAACTATATGATGCAGCTGATTCACGAGAGGGAAGGTATTTCTTCCAGAGGGACCTTGACATTCTCGAGGTGTGGCTCTGTGTGAACTTCATGAAATTCAACAAGGTCAAGTAGAAGGCCTTGCACCTAGGTGGGACAATCCTCAATATCAATATGGACTGGGAGATGAACGCATTGAGAACAGGCCTGCAGAGATGGATGTGGTGATAATGGTGGATGAAAAATTGGGCCTGAGCCAGCAATGTGTACTTACAGTCCAGAAATTAAGTCATGCCTTTGGCTGCATCAAAAGAAGCATGGCCAGTAGGGCAAGGGAAGGCATTCTCCTTCTTTACTCTGTTCTCATGATATCTCACCTGGAGTACTGCATCCAGTTCTGGGGCATCCAACACAACAAAGACGTGGACCTGCTAGAGAGGGTCCAGAGGAAGACCACAAAATTTCTAAGAGGGATGCAACAACTTTCCAGTGGAGAAAGGCTGATAAAGTTATTCAATCTGGGAAAAAAGAGGTTTCAGGGAGATATTACCATGCCCTTTCAATACAAAAAGGGGGCTTATAAGAAAGATGGAGGGTGACATTTTATCAGGGTTTGTAGTGACAGGAGAGACTGCATTGGTTTTAAGCTGTGAAAAAGTAGGTTTAATTGAACATAAGGAAGACTTTTTCCATGACAGGGGTAGTGAGGCACTGGAACAGGTTGTCTGTGAATGTGAAGATGTCCCATCTCTGGGAGTGTTCAATGTCAGGTTGGACGGGGCTTTGAGAAACCTGGTCTAGTGAAAAATGTCCTGCCCATGGCAAGAGGGTTGGAGTAGCTTATTTTTTTAAGGTCCTTTCTGACCCAAACCACTATTATATAAGCATCAATTTTTATATGTTCTTGGACATCCCAGATCTAGTGTTTTCTGTTGTTTTAGGATGCAATCAGTATTTGTGGAAACAGGCTTAAACGACTTCTGTGACAAAGGAAGACTGAAAAATATTGCTGTTAGCTAACAGAATCATAGAATTATAGAATGCTTTAGGTTGGAAAGGACCTTAGGTTCAGCTAGTTCCAGCCCCCTACCATGGGCAGGGACACCTCATGCAAGATCATATTGCCCAAGGCCATGTCCAACCAGGACTTGAAGGCGGCCAGGGGTGAAGCATTTTCCATTTCTTTAGCAACTTATTCCAGTGCCTCACCACTCTCACGGTAAAGAACTTTTTCCTAATATCTAACTTGTTTAAGCTTAAAACTATTACCCCTTGTATATGCTGGAAGCAACACTTTCATGGGATCAACAAAGTGCATCCAAGGTCACTGGAGTGTGCCTAATAAGGACTGCATTGTTAGGCTAAGACTGAAGAAAAATGTAGTGTTAACAAAACAGAATTATTTTTCTTTTGTTAAGATGACTCTTCAGAACAGTCAGAAGACAACAAGACTCCCTATGGAAAAACTGGGATTAAAAATTCCTTTTAAAGAACTGTGTCATATATTAATTTCCATACACCTTTGAGAAGCCCTTATTTTTTAGAGCAAAATCATTGTATTTAGCATCATCTGTGCTTGCAGGCTGGCAATGACAATTTGGGGGTCACTGCACATGCTCTCAAGACTGTGAGCTTTGAAAAATGTCATACAAATGTTATTTGAGTTATCACTGTGCTTGTTTCTTTCTACTGTCTTAGGTATGTCCTGCTACAAGCCTCAGAGAAGTCTCATTCATTCAGTAAAATAAAGAGACAAGGAGAAGCAAAACTTAAACCTTAGACACACAGGTAGCTTGACCATAGCTATTCAATAGAATTTCTCATTTTCTTTGCCTATGCATAACTATATTCAGATATTCCCTGTATACCATGGCTTCCCTCAACATGTGTCTTGGTTTTCTAACAAAAAAACAAACAAACAAAAAACCCACCCCATGAGGAGGAAATGCATATCCATATTAAAAAAAAGAAGAAAAAAAAAAAGCATGGTGGAACTTAGTCTTACATTGTAGATGTCACAATTAATCACATATATGTTACATGTATTTTAATGTTTATACATAAAACATTTTCTTATAGATTAGTTCTGGTTTTCAAATACAGAAAACAATAATATGGGATCTGAAAAAGCAGTTCTTATTAATGTGGTGAATTTTCTAAGAATAACATTGGCACTTTGAAGCAAAAATTTATTCAACAAAAAAAAAAAAATCCTAAACTCTAAACTCAAAAATGTTAACTCATGCACTGATTTTGAACAGAACAGATGGAATATATTTTTTTGGTTTTTAAGCCTGAAATTTAAGTAGCAAAGAAAATATTCTCACTTTGGAGAGGATGAAATCTCAGCTTGAAGAAAATTACAGTAGTAATCTTACCTTTTAATTCTAACAGCACTTCAGGTTTCTTTAATTTGCATTTTATGTAAGTATGGCTGCACTGTGGGAAACACACTCAGACTGAAAAAAAAAACCCAAGTCTAAGAACTTAACTGCTTCAAGGTTGAATAACACTGACATCTACACTGCAAAGATGAATGTTTTACAAGACACACTGTACTTTCTGCTTAGTGTCAGAAGTACACCTACTTTGTAAGTTTCCTACATATCTATAATACATTTCAGGTATAATAAAATTATATTTAGTTATTAACAGATAAGTATTGAAAATTCCACTTTAACAAACCATTTTTTAAAAAAAAAAAATAGTTTAAAAAAAATTAGTTACATATACCTCTGTATTTAGCATTTGTAAAACCTGCTTGAATCTAGTAAAAATATGTTTGTAACAGTGCTTTTTTAATCCTATTAGTGACTCAGTTCATGAAGTTTTCTACCAATTTTGTGACTATGTTGGTGCATCTTTTAAGGAAGAAATTTATTATACAGATATTCATTTTTATTTGCTTATAGGCAGATAAAATAATAAAATCATAGAATAGTTAGGGTTGAAAAAGACCTTAAGATCATCTAGTTCCAACCCCCTGCCATGGGTAGGGACACCTCACACTAAATCATACCACCCAAGGCTTCATCCAACCTGGCACACTNAAAATAATAAAATCATAGAATAGTTAGGGTTGAAAAAGACCTTAAGATCATCTAGTTCCAACCCCCTGCCATGGGTAGGGACACCTCACACTAAATCATACCACCCAAGGCTTCATCCAACCTGGCCTTGAACACTGCCAGGGATGGAGCACTCACAACCTCCCTGGGCAACCCATTCCAGTGCCTCACCACCCTAACAGGAATGAATATCTTCCTTATATCCAATCTAAACGTCACCTGATAAGTTTGAACCCATTATCTCTTGTTCTATCACTACAGTCCCTAATGAAGAGTCCATCCCCAGCATCTCTGTAGCCCTCCTTCAGATACTGGATGACAATATTTTTGTTAGAAGTGGTTTCACAGCCTATTCTGGCTATGGATATTCACAATTAGTCATAACGAATTACAAGATAAAACTGCATATCATATAACTGGAAATAAAGTTGTTCAAGTCCTTCTAGCTGTAGTTCCTACTAGGAAATGATAAATAGGTAGTTACAAAATGAATTCTGCATCACATGACATGAATGATCTGTTGCACAAAGAATGATGGCTGGTGATGTTGAACCCTGATATAAATGCAGGCCACAAAAACATCACCTGAATCAGTTTCAAGAAAAGATAAGCTAGTAACTCCCATACTGTTCTTAAAAGATAAACAGTAAAGCAAAAACACCCTGGGGTTTATGCATGAACTCTTCCTTACCAAGTTTAGTAAGTAAACATGTGCTAACTTTCTAAAATAGAAATTAAGTGTTTGAATGTTTCTTAAGTAGTGATAATGGTAATCAGGTGTGTTGTGTTTGCATGGCAAAGTTTTTGCGGTAGGGAGAGCTACAGCGGTGGCTTCTGTGAGAAACTGCTAGAAGCTTCCACCGTGTACAACAAAGCCAATGCCAGCCACTTATGAGGAGGCTTGCCACTGGCAAAGGCTTAGCCCAGCAGGGATGGTAGTACTGCCTTTGTGATAACATACTTGTGAAGGCGAAAAAGCCTGTGTAACTGCAATTGGAGAGAGGAGGGAAAACGTGTGAAAAGAAACAGCTCTGCAGACACTCAGGTCAGTGCAGGAGGCGCTGGAGGTGCTCCAGGCACAGGAGCAAAGATTCCCCTGGAGCCCATGGTGCAGCCCATGATGAGGCAGCTGTGACCCTGCAGCCCATGGTGGTCCATGGCAGAGCAGATTCCACCTGCAGCCCATGAAGGACCCGATGTCAGAATAGGTGCGTACCCAAAGGAAGCTGTGACCCCGTGGGAAGCCTGCACTGGAGCAGGCTCCTGGCAGGAACTGTGGCTCTGTTGAGAGAGGAGCCCACACCGGAGCGAGTTTGCTGCAGGACTTGTGACCCTTCAGGGGACCTATGCTGGAGCAGCCTGTTCCTGAAGGACTGCATCCATGGAAGTGACCCATGTTGGAGCAGCCTGTTCCTGAAGGCCTGCACGCATGAAAGGGACACATGCTGGAGCAGTTTGTGAAGAACTGGAGTCCGTGGAAAGGACCCACTTTGGAAGTTTGTGGAGTGCTGCCTCCTGTGGGAGACACACCACTCTGGGGCAGGGGAGCAGTGTGAGTTCTCCCCATGAGGAGGAAGGACTGCAGTGACAACATGTAATGAGCTGACCACAGCTCCCATTCATCCTCCACCTGTGTGTGGTGGTGTGTGTTTAATATTTGGGTTTATTTCTCATTATCCTACTCTGAATGATTGGTAATAAACCAGTTTTCCTAATTTGAGACTATTTGGCCTATGACAGTGCCCAGCGAATGATCTCCCTCTCCTTATCTCAGCCCAGGTGCCTTGAATTATATTTTATCTTCCCTGCCACATTGATGATGGAGATGCTCCACCACTATAAAGCATCTTTGGTGAACTGCTATCCAGCTGGAGTCATTCCACCTCATCAGGTTTGTGTCCTCACTATGGAAAAGAATGCATAATGCTACAGCTTGCTATCATGGGAAATTCAATAAAGTAAGCTTGCTATATGGTAGGTCATACAGTGACCAAAGAACAGACTTAATCTGTGATGTTTAGAAATTAATGATCACAACTGATTGATCTTCATGTTCAACTGAATCTTACTAAGTCAAAATGCACACCTTACTGTGAATTTAAGCAAATGTGCATAGTATTTTTATGAAAATTAACCACAGCATACTTTTTGAGACTGTTAATGAAGCAGGTGCTTATTCTTCCACGATGAGACTAACTACAGAAAACAGACTTCTGCATTTGAACTTTTTGTATTTCCTCCCTACTTGAGACAAAACTGAAGCAGATTTTCACTCTAGCATGACACTTCACAGTTTTGCTTTTGATCCTTTTCCACCTGATGCTAGATATATCTCACAGCTACTGGACAGGAACACTTAATATCACAGACAGCATATTCAATTTCAAGAACATTGTTGCAGCAACAATGGTGAGCAGGACAGCAAATAAGAATAGTAAATGCAATTATTAAACATTTTCTCTTCTTCAAGAGAAAATTTACTGTTTCCCTTACCAAATTGTGAGCAGGTCTGCCCCATTATTCATAATATAAATACTATGTCATTATTTTAACTTGGGTCTATGTAATCTATGAAAACTTTAAAGGACATTCTTGTATATAATCTAGTGTCATAAATGTACCCTAAGTATGAGCCAAAACACCAAGCTGCAGCTCCTGAAACTTATGACCCAGAAAGGAGATCAGCTGTGTACTAAGGAACATTGCTACAGTGCTGAACAGAACATGGATTCTATAGCTATGGTGCTCCAAAGAAGTCAGAATTTTCTTATAAGAAAACAGAGCAGTGATTTTTCTTATTATTGTCATTAACTGGAAGGGCACACTATGAAGAAGGAAGGATGGTCCGTATGATGGAGACAGAAGAAAATTTGTGTACCGCACCTAACGATGGAAACCCAAAAATGCACCTAGTACTTTTTTAACCATTAGGCTTAGCCATGAGACTGTACTTTGGTGACTTTAAATGTCAGTCAGTAGAAGACAACCCTTAGAGGAATCTGTGCATGTCAGTGAGAGAGAAAAGACTGGTGTAAATTTTTAATTTTAGGTTAATCAAAATGGGTTTGTAGGCAGGACAGTGAGAGAATGCAGAGAGTATTCTTTATTACTGAAGAGAGGAATCAGCTGAGATAAGTCAGAAGCTTGCAATAAGGACAAAACAAACCAAAAAAAAATCATTATGAACTCAGAAATAGATTAAGTAGAAAGGCATAAGAAACTGTGTTAAGCCACCAGCTCATAATTTCAGGGAGACAAGGCAGAATTGTTAAAAGAATTAGAGAAAACAGCAAAACTGCTTATCATAAAGAGGAGCTTGCATATACTCCCTAGAGGAAAGACTGGATGTTCTGGCAGAGACTGAAAAAGGGTTCTTCAATGGAAGGCAAAGCAGGAAATAAGATAACAGAGGTGGAAATGATTACCACAGAAATGATCACTCAAGATTCTGGGAAGAGATGCATTAGGGAGAAGACAAACAGCAAGGTGGTACCTTACACCGTTAAAATGAAAAGAGATGGCAGCAAAAGCAGCACCTCCCAGAAGGAAAAGCTCATTGAATATTTACTGTTGTAATAGGTGCATACACAAGTTTATAAATTTTTGGAGCCTAGGACAAATGCAGAGTAGAAGAAAAGAAGGAAGAAGTTACAATGGTCAATAAATCAGGATTTAATCAGAGAATCATTGAGATGGGACAGAAGTGAGATGTTTCTGGAGAGAAGCAGCATAACTTTCAGTGTGTAGAATACCTTCCTGGAAGACCTCTTAATTTCTTCTATTCAGGTAAAAAAAGAACATTGAAAAATTATCCTGCTGACTTAAATGTTTGTGTGAGCAACTTAATTACCCCATTTATTAACTGAACAATGTGAAAAGTTTGACTGTGAAAGCTCAGAGCAGACCTGTGTAAAGCGATTTTCATTTTTATTTATTTGTATTTAATGTGAAATATCAAGAAACTCTTCCAAGAGAAGGTATAGTTTCTGTAATATTAGTATGTTACATGGCAAGTTAATGTTGCATACTAAGTTAAGGATGACAAGGATACTTACATTAACATCATATTATCATTAAACCTGATACCATAATAGCAGACCACAAAACTGTAAGAGATTCCCCAGGATACCTAATTCAAATCTACTGTAAGAAATTATATCACATGTTAACCCTGTATTAATTAGTACATGTAACGTACTATGAAGTCAAAATTTTCAGGTTCATATTGTTTTTATGTATGCATTACATTTCTTATAGTGCTGTTACATAGTTCACAAGAACTTCAGGTATCTTTAAACCAAAATCACAAATCCGAATTACATTGGATGTCAAACCTCTGTGTCAGAAAAAAGATGCAAAAGTATATTAGGTATTAAATACTAATTTCAAGTAAATTACTTTTGACTCAGAAAAATACTAATTAAATAAGGGTTGGCAGTTTTTTTTTTTTTTACAGTAAGGCAGAGTTTACAGTCATAAAACTGTGATAGTGGACATTTATAAGAAGATGAAGAAAGGTTAATGGAAAAAATTAAAGTGCATCCTACTGATAGTGAAGCATAGTTTTGGCAGGAATCCTTATTATAAATTATTGCCACTTTTACAGTTTTGTCTTTCTTTGGAGTAAAAAACAAACAAACAAAAGATCTCCAAGTAAAACATTAAAGAAACTAGGAACTTTGGTAAGAGATGAATTGCCTCTAGATTAAAGACCACAAGCTAAGCAGACAGGCTCAGTGCCAAGAAGTGAAATGTTAAAATTCAGACTCTCATATGTTGATTTGACTCTCTCGCCCAAGTCTTGTAGCACAGTTACAGAGACTGTCCCAAGGAAATGTCACTCTTATACGTAAGAACACCATTAAATATATCTTACTCAGTTGAATCACAAGAATATGTGTGTTTGCATAGGGAAAAAACATTTTTCTTTCCTTATCTTTTCAGCATCAAACACTGAAACAATTTTAATTGGTTTGAAGACTCAAGGGTAAGGAAGAAAGTGTTGAATAAGCTAGGGAGAAGTACAATTTTATCAACATCTTTTAAAAATAAAATAAAAACCCCAACTCTGTGTATCAAAAAGTATTAGTTTAAATATTCAGTTTTCTTGCTAAAATAATTTTGGAAAATAAAATTTAAATTGCATTGTCCTTAAAAAGTTATTAGTTATATAGAGTTGAGGTTTAGGAATGAAGGTATTATATTAGATAAACCTTTCATATAATCCCTTTCCTGTATCAATTCATCTATCAAGTCTTTTCAAAGAAACTTCAAATATACTGACAGCTACAACATTTGATCAATGGCTTTGTGACAGAGCTATAAATATCTGCATAATGAGAAGGAGAAGGAAGAGACTATTTGCAGAAACCAGGGATTACAGCACATCTGCTATCACCTACAATGTCAGCATTCATACAGTAAAGTGGATGATGACAAAAACCATACACCTGAGGGGAATACATTACTTGAAGCTAGCATAGGTGGTGTAAACGCTTCATTACCATGGAAATGGTGCACACTACATGACAACAGAGAAAGTCAGTTTGAGACAGGTCATTTTAATTTTTATTGATAATATGATCACAGGTGTGTTTGCAATAATTTCACCACTTCAGATTTCTAATCAACTGTCACTAATAATTTCATATGACAAGCACAGTGGCCTTGTGATATTACAAATACAACCTAGATTTGCTTACAATGCCTGCTGACTGGCAAGCTACTGTATTGTCAGGGCACAACTACACGAAGTGTATTTGTTTAGTAAACTAGAGGTCATTCAACCTCCCCATGATGCCCATCACATTTGCATTTTTTTGCAAAGTATGGGTGATGTAATCAAGGTAGGCAAAAGTTTTGACAGTATACTCCCAAAGAAACAATGTCTTCTGAGTGAAAATGAGATGGAAAAGAAGCAGGACAGTATTCATATGTATGAAAGATATAGGATCAAAAAGCTCAGATAATTTAGGGATATATCATTAAACTGAAAACCATGACAGTCCTACTCCGTAAGGCTTCCTGGCCTCCAGAATTGTTCTTCAAGTTTCAGAAAATCTTAATTAAATCTGTTGTACTGCATGTTACAGTTTAGCTCTAACACTGTAATATCTGAAGTGTAGTTGGCACCGAGTGTATATAATTTGGGAAGAAGTAGTCACAACAGTAAATAAACACTGTATTGTAAGAACACACAAGCAAAATATACCGGAATTGCAAAAGCAGTGCTTACTCAGTTTCACATCATGTTTAGGTAACAAAAATAACTACGTACTCATAATGTTTTTTAATCGGAAACTTCGTGTCTTCTTTCTTTGCCCTGTAAACTTAGATGAGTTCTAGAATGAGTTCTACAAAACAGAAGTAGCGTGAAAGTGGTACAATGTTCTATTTTTTTTCCTGAAATTCTTGTGAGCATTAATATATATATGGAGTTTTTGAAAACACACACTATGGGCAAAGTTAAAATGTTAATTTTGAGTTGAATCATAAGATCTATCAAACAAGCTATTCTACTGCAATATATATATATACATATATTAAAATTCAGACCTCATAGAGTATTAAATTGCTCAGTTTAAGGTATATTTCTAATATTAAATTTTGGACCTTCATAATTAACTTCAAAAGGACTGAATAAGCACTAATATGATAATTAAGAATAATATTGAACTATTCATCCATATATTGTTTTCTGCATTAATAGATTTTTTTTTTCAACTAAAAATGGAAGTGAAATGTTTTAAATCAATTTTGTAAGAAAAAAGGGAAAGCAAGTGAAGGTAAGGGCTAATTTGGGGAATTTATCCAACTTCATGAAGTCTATGTTAACTAGCAATTCTTCAACAAATGACCATACAAACCTCATAATTAAAATTATATTCCCTTCAGAAAATACTGTCTTTTTGCAAATCTTCAGAGGTTAAGAACCTGGCTTAACATGCACAAATGAATTTGACTTTTACAAGGGATTGACATACTAAAAGTTATTGATGACTTTATAATGCTGTTTCAGCGTGTGGATTAGAAGGATAATTGCAAAAGAGCTCATTGAAACCACCAAAGAATTTTTACTATGAGGTGTACATATTTTATGTGAGTGAGAATTAGAATAAAATAACTAATATTCTATTGCACAGTAATAAGTACAATGTTGTTTACTTTGTGAATGTCACACTGGTGCCACCATTAACCAGGAGTAAATCATATCTTCTAGATACACTTTTTTTCTAGTAGAAAGTGCTTTGACATGTTATTAGCAATATATGAGTTCATCTCTGCTTTGCTTCATTCACTTTATTGTTTTGTTTAATTTGCTTTGTAAATGCTTTTTGTTGTAAATGCATATCATCTTCATGCTAACATAGTATGAATCTGATAATTAAACAGACCTGCCAGTGTAGTAATTTAAGAAATCCGAAAAAGATCAACTTTTTTAGTAGCTACAACTATCCTTTGGTAACAGATGTTATGACACCTGAGAGAACATGCTAGTATAATTTTTCTTAAAATATTTTACTTTAAGGTGACACTTATAAAAATGGGAGCAGCAGGATTTAAACAGTTCCATCTCAGAATATTAAAATATTTTTGATGTGCTGAAAATTACTTCCCATGAGAAAGGGATGAACAGAAGGAATTTATTCTCTTCTGCTCCCTGTTTGCTTAACACAGGTGTCAACCAAAGTAACAACACAGCAAACGGCGGGGATAAAATCTTGGATTCTCTGAAATAAAAGGCAGTTCTCCCATTGACTTTAATGAGTCAGGGTTTTTCTAAAACTATTTTTAAAATCACAGTTGCCAGAGTATGAGACACTGCTGAGGAGACTTCTTTCTCTCTGGTGTGAGATGAAAGCAGATTGGACGTACATGATAGTCAGAGCAGAACACCGAACACTGCCGCTTCATGGCAAAGTTAATATGCTGTAGAGTGCAGAGCTCTTTGAACCAAAACCAATGTATAATTTGCTTCTTTTCTTTGACATTGTCTCATAAATAAAAGATAAGAGGATGATGAATTATAGTTTGTAAATATTAGAGACAAATGATCGTTGCTGATTGCTAATAAACTACAATCAAAACTAATTCATACAAACCAAAATTTGTACTTCAGCAGTAAATATCTAGGAGGGCACTGTACCTTGATAATAATTGCTATGCTGTTTCTCTGAATATTAATTTCTATTTGCATAGCAGTTTCCTGGAAACCAATGGGAAATCATTTCTTCAACAGGTGAAACAAATCAACCTGTCAAGAAGCCACTTTTCTGACATATTTTATGTCAAAAATATTTCCAATTTTCCATGATAAATCACTTTACTTGACACACGCAAGGCACTAAAAGTTAAAGTTAAATATATTGTTATAAAATTTTTAAATAGGTATTACATCAACACTGAGAAACTCTGCCTTTTTCTTTCATAGTCATTGCTTTCAGAAAGCTATTTCTTCATTTTAATAATGTAGTTCCAGTGATAATGGTGTTAGAAGTTCCATAGAATGGTATAGTTTCCAGCAGCTATGAAGGATAGATCCTCTGCAGTGAATTCTATTTTCAAAACCGTTGAAGCAGGCTTTGCACACACATAATTATTACAGCTGATACAAATTCTACAATAATTACAGCATTAGAATAAATGGGAACATGGCAGTGGCATCACATTGTCCTCTGGCAGTACAAAGATAAGTACAATTTCTGTCCACAGCTTTGTCTAAGCTTTTTAAAACAGTCTTCAAGATCTAGCTATGTAAGTATCAGAAGATCAGCTTTCAGATTCCTATTTGAATTACAAACACAATAGTTGTACATTTTGTGGCTGACTGGAGTTGTTTGTGTTTACCAACATCTTTGATGCATTGATAGAGATAGGCCACAACACACCAACAAAATTTTTCCTTTTCTCTGCTTGAAGAAAAGAATTCTAGCTGATGAAATTCAAAGCTAGAGGGTTGCTATATTTCTATTACATTTAAAAATATTTACAAATCCCTGGTTGTCTTCCCTTTCTCAACTCCACCAGTTCAAATTTTTCAGGACCTACCAGTCCAGTGCAGTTTACAATGGGTGACAAACCTTTCAGAGGTTCATGTTCTGTTCTACTTATATTTGGAACTTCCTGGGTTCCCTGGAGTCTACCCTCCTAAGATGGCCAGCGTGAATAAGGTTAAACCATAGACTACCAGGAATATATATGATTCAATTTAAATGCTAGCAATTTTCCATGTGTAGATTAGCCCAAAAATTAATATGACCTGTCACAATCCAGCCTATTAGGACTACATGCTTTTCCAAAACCTTGACTGTTACACATCAATAACAAGCAACCCCTGATTCACTCCCAACCAAAAGCACTGCAGAGGAATGAAGGTTCATTTGACATTTATAATAAATGCATGTCATAACAAAAAAATTACCTTGTATTCCCTGGCTTACTTGCAGACCAACAGAACCTGAAATGTAAGAAAAAAAAAAGTCTGCACAATTAGTCATTGGATACATACATGCACACATATATACAAATGATATTCTTCTAGAACTAGTATTTGTGCTTTATGGTGGTGTGAACACTGGAATAAAAGCAACTGAATAGTTAGTATTTCCCTCTTCATGTCCTGAAAAACATGCATGAACCATAACAAGTAACAAACCAACATTAAACATCTATTGTCAGATTCAGTCCTAGGCTGGCAGTGGATGGTCTGCCTTTCTGAGAGCTGGTGAATGAGCAAACTGCTTTGGTTTTCATTGCATAATGCATTTGAAAATATCACTGTGTAATCTAAATGTCTTAAGTACTTCTCCTCCAAAAAGGGTAACAACAAAGTGCCATGTCTGTGATTACTGTATATTTTCCTGGCCTAGAGAAGTCCTAATCACAAAAAAAGAAACCTACTCTGCACTGGGTTTCATATGGACACAGAAGGTAAAAATAGTTGAAGATCTTAAGAAACCAGAAAAAGCTACTTCTACCCCGAACAGCTCATGTTCCACTTCCATAAAAATGGGCTTATTTTAACGTTTCTCAACTTATTTGTTTTTCATGTCAAGCCATGTGTGAGTTTAATCTATGCGTAAGAAATCAAACTTTCCAGATTGCAAACAAATATAATTATAATAGGAATTCTATAAATAACATTCATAGAATCATAGAATAGTTAGGGTTGGAAAGGACCTTAAGATATGATTCTATGATTCTATCACCTACCATGAGCAGGGATGCCACATTCTAGAGCATGTTTCTCAAGGCCCTGTCCAACCTGGCCTTGAACACTGCCAGGGATGGAGCATTTACCACTTCTTTGGGCACCTGTTCCAGTGCCTCGCCACCCTCACAGTAAAGAAATTCCTTGTATCTAATCTAAACTTCCCCTATCTAAGTCCATTACTCCTTGGCCTACCACTACAGTTCCTGATGAAGAGTCCCTCTCCAGCATCCCTGTAGGCCACCTTCAGGGACTGGAAGGCTGCTATGAGGTCTCCACGCAGCCTTCTCTTCTCCAGGCTGAACAGCCCCAAGATATTCAATATTTTGTATTCATATCAGTCTCTTCAAGAGGTATATACAACTTAATTTCCACTTTTTAGTTTTGATGACATCATATGCATTAAAACCCAATAAAAAGTGCTTTTCTGAGCCTGAAATAGTAACATCCAAGATAAAAGCCTCTCTTTACTGATGGAAATTGAGTTGACTACAGCAAGACTCATGACTTGAAATTAGTGATCACATATTTCCTATACAGGAGACAGATTATCATAATCTTAAAACAACAAGATACTCAGTATCTAATTTATTTCCCATTACACAGCAGTACAGAGAATGGCTCAAGGCTTTTCAAGATATACAATATTGTGTGCAGTTCTGGTGTCAACATAAAAAGCACATGGAACTGTTGGAACAAGTCCAGAGGAGGACCACGAAGATGATCAGGGACTGGAGTATCTCCCATACGAAGACAGGCTGAGAAAGTTGGGGCTGTTCAGCCTGGAAAAGAGAAGGCTGCATGGAGACCTCCTAGCAGCCTTGCAGTATCTGAAGGGGGCCTATAGGGATGCTGGGGATGGACTCTTCATTAGGGACTGTAGTGACAGGACAAGAGGTAACGGGTTCAAACTTAAAAAAGGGAAGTTTCAATTGGATCTAAGGAAGAAATTCTTTCCTGTTAGGGTGGTGAGGCACTGGAATGGGTTGCCCAAGGAAGTTGTGAGTGCTCCATCCCTGGCAGTGGGCCAGGTTGNGGAAGTTTCAATTGGATCTAAGGAAGAAATTCTTTCCTGTTAGGGTGGTGAGGCACTGGAATGGGTTGCCCAAGGAAGTTGTGAGTGCTCCATCCCTGGCAGTGTTCAAGGCCAGGTTGCACAAAGCCTTGGGTGACATGGTTTAGTGTGAGGTGTCCCTGCCTATGGCAGGGGGGCTGGAACTAGATGATCCTAAGGTCCTTTCCAATCCTAACTGATTGGAAACATATGATCCTATGATTCTGTAAGTATAAAATTCAGCAAGGAACTATAACTGTCTTAAAACAAAGTATATGACATCTATGGATAAAAGATATAACCGTCAGGGTCTGTCTCAGTACAGTAGGTTCAGCATATGTGATCCAGCATTTGTACTTCCATTCCCTGTGCAGAACCAATGGAAATGTGTCCTAAAACACTGCTATTTTCAGAATATACTACGGATACCACATATACATACAACAAGAAAAAAAAAATTACCATGGAAGAGAGAACTGTTCTCTAGAGCCTTCATTGCAAACTGCAAAGCAGTTAATCCAGTGTTTGATATTTAAGAAATAATATTATATAGGGAAGGAAAACAAATCTAGCCATTGTATGAATCCCAGGCAATTTTAATTTAAGAAAACAATTAGCATATTTACCAGATTTGTCACTTTTAAACAAGAAGACCAGAGAGCAGAGAGAACATAAGGACCTTAATGGTGTCACAGTGCCAGGGTTTTAGATAAAAACGTTTTGTGGAGTTAATGATGACTTTCCTATAGTCTATATCCACTTTGTTATTTAAACCTCTTATTCTTCACCTAGGCAATAAAAAGGCATTTGTTATATGAGACAAGTCAAAAGAGTACTAGCAACACAGACACAAAGAACTGCAAATGTCTATAGTTCTCACAAGCTGTTTGTCCATGGTTTATCTTGGGTTGTTTTGGCTCTTAATTACAGATTTTTCACTCTCCTTTAAAGACCAAGACAGAAAACAAAGTGTTGACTACACAGCTAGAAAGGAAAAACTCCATATAGATGATCTTTAGAGATCTGTGTAGATGATGCTTGTCTTCAGTGTTGCCTTTTAGTATGATCTTAGAAATATTTATACTTTAGTCCTATAAATCATTAGCCGATAGGTAATATACTCGTGTATACACATATCCATCCATTTGGCATCCAAGGCAACTGGATGATCTGAGTCAATATATGAATGCATGTAAAATGTATGCATACAGTCAGAGCCAGGAAGATTTTCTATATGCTTAGCAACATAGTACAGTACATAACCAAGAGAGAATGAACCATAACTTGTGTTATAAAGCCATTTTCTCATGCAGTCCTGATAAGAAAATTGCAGGCAAAGAAAATAAAAGATTCTGGGAAGAAAAAACACCATCTAAGTGATACTTCCTTGAACAGTTAGTGGGAAATCACAACTCCACAACAAATCTGCTTCAACCCTACAAATAAAATTAATTTAAGTGCATAAGTAACTTTCTATGCACATATCAACATAATCAATAGGCAACAGATTCCTAATCGCAACTGCCATTAAGATTTGTAGTGAAAGATAAGAACAGAGAGATAATTGCAATCAGAAAACTTACTGAGTAGAAATAAATTATAGTTGCTTAAAAAAAATTATAAAAGAAATGTTCATCAGAAGTTTACTGCAGCATAAGAAGGCACCAAAACATGAGCCCAAACTACATCTTCCTCCCTTTATCCCTCATCACTGCTTTTCTGAAGTGTGCAACTCAATTAATTTCTGCTTGTTGATTTTGTTTATAGAAAAAAATATAGATCTAAACCTACCAGAATCTTCAGATAGTGTCTCTGAAAGAGAAAGAACACTCAAAAGACTCAGAAGTCTTTTTTATTCCATGCTACCATATCATCACCATACCACCACATCATGTCCAAGAATATACTTCCTTATATACTTCCTTGCAACTTTTCAGAATTCTTTTTCTAATACACAACTTCCATATTCACTCGCTTCTCTCACTTCATAAGAATATCCCTGTTTCTTGTTTCTTTTTCTCATCTTTCCACCCAAACTCCCCAGTATTTATTCCCTGTACTTTTTGATACTTTTTCTTCTATGTCTTCTCTCCATATGCCTCTCAGATTTATGCTTCCAGGTCCTAGCTGAAAAAGTTAAAACCTCCTCCCCCTATCCAAAGTCACCTTTTCTTTGCTTTCCTCTTCCAGTATTTATCTTTCACTTCTGTAACAGAATGTAGACCTGTGGTATTCTTAAAGTGTATGCTGCTATAGAAATCCATCATCATGCATGAAAAGAAGGATAATACAAGGTCATAGAATCATAGAACGGGTTGGATTGGAAGGGACCTTAAAGATCATCTAGTTCCAACCTCTCCCCACCATGGACAGGAACAGCTTCCGCTAGACTAGTTTGCTCGCAGTCCCATCCAACCTAGCCTCCGGTCTCAAATATAAGACTATTCCTAACAGATGGCCAGTGTTTGCCTGTCTTCATCCTGTTCTCTACCCTGATTTCATCATTTTGGAGAGTAAATAAATTGCCATTTCTCTTTTTCTTCGGTCAGTCTCTCCTCTTACTGCTGATTTCTTTCTCTCTGTGGCCTTCTATCTCCTTCTTGCTCTATAAAATGCTACATTTCTTCTGTAGTGGTCCTCATTTTAGTCTGTCCCACCAACTTATAACCCACATCTCTAGTTTGTTATATCTCAGAAATTACAAGGTTGTTGCTGGTGTTAATTAATTCACTGATTTTCTTAATGGTCATTACTTTTTTCTTTAATTACTTCTCTTACCCTGTCTTTCACTAGGATAGCTATAGAAGGTTGCAGAGTTAAAAAAAAAAAATGATGGAAAGGAAACTTTGCAGTAGTCATCCTTTATGAACAGCAGGGAAAACAAGCAGCCTTCCACTCCCTTTCCAATCCTTTCCAAATTCAGGTTTCTTCAGATTTCTCTTCTTGTGTAACAGCAGTACAGGAAAACAATTTTAAGTATATGGTTTATTCAGTATTGTACATATCTCAATTCCAAGATGATGTTACACACAGATGATGTTCTTTGCCCAGTTAACTATTTCTCCCAAAATTATCAGGATCATGGAAATAGTAAACCTTCATTTCAACAGAGTAGCTCTGCTCTCCAGAGGTTACCTCAAATGTCAATGGCATGTTCTTTATGTATCCTAAATTTTTAAAACAGCTCAGGAAATTCTGATTCCAAGAGAAAACAGGATGGGTTCCTCTAATGATTTCTGCTTGAAAAGATAGCAGCTCATGAAATAAACAATTGGGGCAAAATTTTTCCCTTGATGACTTATCACTCAGGGACACTAGTGACTTCAGTAGAAAACATATCTGAGCCTCCTAGGCTACAATTTGCTTCCTACTGTTTTTGTATTTACTGAGACCGAATTTTAATCTAGGGAAGATACTGTATGTGCAGCAGAGAAACTAATTATGTCTGAAAAGGATGTTGAGGGATCAAGAATAAATAAGCAAAATGCTGCACGTATATTCAATATAAAGCTTAAGCTAATGTAAACATACGCATACATAGTTCAACAGTGTAAAAATGATAGCATGTATGCTAGAATCAGTCCGTATGCTACCATCACTAACATGGCATCTGTTAGCAACTTTAGTGCTCCCAGCAACTTGCAACATATTTGTAGCTCCTGAACACCAAATCTCAGATTCATGAAAGAGACAAGATGTGACACTGAGTCAAGAAGTGTGAGACAGAGGGAACAAAGAGAAGGCAACACTTTTAGCAGACTAAATACATAACCACAGTCTTGATGTGCGGGTTTAGCCTTGTATATCAGTTGATGTAAACAGACAGCTTTCACTATGTGACATCATGGGCATAAACATTACTAACATATTTTGATTTTCTTTTACCTCACAGGAAAAAGCTTTTGTTGTAAATTAGTAAACTTTTTTTTCATTTATGAGTGAACAAGTACCCTTACTGGTTTCTGTCAACGTAAAATGTAAGAATTTTTAAATAACTCCAATTTAACTTCTTTAAGAATATGCATAAATGACAATCTACAAAACATATTTAAGAGCTAGAGACTGATTCTTTGCTAACTTAAGCAAAGGTTCATATGTTCATATGAACACTGAAACACGTTAAAAAAAAGTGTTCCTCATTAAAACCCCAGACAAATATGAAACAAATCACCCCTAAACCACCCTGTTTCCCGACCATCAATAAAAAAAAAACATAAAGTATAGAGAGAAGTTTTCTCAGTCCAGTCAGGAGCAAGTGTATACCAAGGCTTCTAATCTGTTCTGGCTCACTACAACAATTATGCATATAAATACATAAAACCCTGCAGGTGACCACACTATCAAAAAGATCAAGAGAAGACAGTGAGACAGAGAAATGAAACAGAGTGTAAAATGTGAACACCACAATTATTTACATCATTACCTCACATAAGACAAACACAGACTCTATGTACATTGTAAAAGTAGATATGATTTCCTTGAAAATTGGTATTCTAAAACCTCAAGAAATATACTGGCAAATTCTTATTTCTGTATGTCAAAACTTAAAAAATTCCACAAATTCTGTATTCAGATTTTGCTGGTTAGATTTAAATACCTTGATTTGGAAAATCATTTTTTTTAAAATAATGATGCAAGATATTATGCATATACATATACACATATATAATATGCACCTAACGTATTATACATACATAATATGTACAAGCATATAACATAACTTCATGGAAGTTTTTAGATTTCTTTTATTTTATTTTTACCTCAGTCAATATTCAATGAATGGGAAATAATAATAAATCACAACTTTTGCTCACTTGGTCCAAAATTTTGATTCCAACTTTTGTGAAACATCATCCCTTAATAAAACTGATAAAGAAATTAAAGAATTTTTGATGGAGTATAAGGAAAGAAACTTCTTCTCCAGAAGCATATTCTACAGTTATGCAGCATCAGAAAAGATTTCACTCTGCAGATTTAAGGAATCACACATTAAGGAAGCAAAGTAAAATGCAAATAAATAGCAGGTAACCACAGGGGTTAAAAATTGTCATGAGGTAGTGTATAATTATTACACAATATGAGGTACTACATGCAATTCTGTCCTTTTTCTTCTATCAGGGAAATCTGGCTTGCCAAAGGACTTCTCTTTAGGAACTCTACATAGTCTGTAATAATAGTGTTATTTTGTGTCATGCACATGCCCTAATTAGTTGTTCCTAGATTATATATGGGCCATTCTTAGTGTCAAAAAGAGAGTCTTTTCAGACAAATAGGTCAGCGCAACTCTGCTTTATCAGGCTGCTATACACAGTGCATGCCTTTCTGTTTTGACACTGCAGCAGTGCTATAAATATCTTTCTGCTGATGATGCTCACCAGTAATGAAAAGTCAAGTCAATCAGGCATCAAGGTTTATACATCAATTTTTCCATCCCATATGTCAGTAAACAGAAAACCTTGGTACATTGTGTTAGCTGCAGGTACACAGGTGCTGGCAGTGAGGAGCTCCAGGGAAGAAGAGATTCCCCCTGCAGCCAGAAAAGAAAAGCCCACACAGGAGCAGGAGGGACCAATCTTAGAGCAGGGGGAAAGTTTGAGGAGGAAGAGGGGGCAGAGACAAACTGTTATGAACTGATTGCAATACACACTAGTCAGGGGGGAGTAGGTAGAGGTGTCAGGAATTAAGGTGAGCCTAAACCATTACATTTCAGATGTCAGAAAATGAAAAAAAAAAGATGATATCTGGTTGCAATTTTAAATCAGACCACTTTCTATTCCAGGGAATAGGAAGAAGTACTTATATTAATTAAAACAAAACAACAAAACAAAACAAAAAACAAAAAAACAAACAAAAAACACAACC